>JBBYHL010376191.1:47074-67585 GCA_038381835.1 Adansonia madagascariensis
TAGTAACCATATTAGAACCAACTTTTATGTGATCACCAAGATACTTATATGTCAAAGGTGTGTAGCAGGAATAGGTTTGTTCGTTTATGATATTATCAAGTTCTTTTGGTATCGAGATACTTTTATGTCCAAGGTAAACTTTAGGGATACTTTAGTAATTTATCTTAGAGTCGAATCCTTTAGGGTTACTGGGATACTTTCATATCGAAGGTGCACTTTAAGGGATATTTTGATCTCTTCGACCAAACTAATTCTTTAGAGTCTAGTTTGTACTTTTTGTCTAAACTAGGTCTTACGATAAACTTTTATTATTTCTTATAAAATTGGAAGTTTTAAAATTAAGGTAATGTCTCCAAATTAATGTAGTTATGGATTTTTCTCAACATATGAAAGGGGTTTCGCAGATTATTTTAATAATAAGATACCCTTTTCAAAAGCAAGGAAATTAGGATTTTTTATGAATTTCCTAAAAATAAAACCTTTTTTATTCCTCCAACCCTCTGGTGGGGTATGAGAGATATTTTGATTTAAAAAAAAAACTTTCATATTCTTCCGATCCTCCAATGGGTTGTGAAAGATATTTTGATTTTCAAAACCTTTTGTATTCCTCCATCTCTCTAGTGGGGTGTGAAAGATAATGATAGAACTTTTCGTATTCTTTCGATCCTCCAGTAGGGTATGAAAGATATTTTGATTTTTAAAAATATTAAAAACCAATTTTCTCAAGTAGAATAATAAATTTGTTTCATAAAATATTATTTTGAAATATAGGAATTATAGTAAAATATGAGATATTGAAATCAAATAAGAGTCCAAATTTAAATTAACATGTAATTAATAAGGTACCGATTAGTAGGCATCATGAGAAGGATCGATTCTTACTCATGATTGTAATCAACTTGCAGACACTTTCATGCGCTCTCTGGTATTATCGTAGACTTCGAAGCTTTCTTTTAAGGGTTTTGTAACCCTCAAAATACGAACTCTAATAGGTAACCAATCTCACTTAGCCAAAATAGATTGGTGATGACTCTAAAGTAAATGATCATTTCACAGTAACTATTTAGGGTAAAGTCGAGCAAGTGATTCACCTTAATGACTAAGTCCCAAGAAAAAATAAAAAACAATAATGATATGGCGCCAAAAAATAAAATAAAATTAATGATATATAGATATATATATATAGGAATGAGGGGTACACCTACCTTTTAAGTTAGGCTGGTCAAGATTCGCATCCATGCCATGTTACGACACATAACTCTCTTCTATTTTTTAGCAAACTTATGTCGTTACGTAAATGTGATCCACAACTAGAATTAGTTATCCAGGTAGTCGAATCAATGGTGCATAATTTAACTCAATCATGTAAAGGTCAACTACCTCCTTTTATTGAGAATACTTTTTAATTTTACATACCAATCTAAACACTTTGGGCTTATGGCATCTAATATGCCTTACAATACAGTTATTATATTTACCATCACCAATAATCTAGTATGAATTAAGTATAAGTAGTTATTTATGTATTAAACCAATAATGACAAGGTAATAAATTTTTATTGGTTATCCCACTAATTTTTTTTGAAATAATAGCCCTCACTATTATTCGAAAATCTCTTCAAGGTATTTCTAGTAGACTGAAACCCCTTTTAACATGTTGTGACCGTGAGGTTAGCCCAACAAATTGCAACAAGCCTAATTAGGTAGGCAATACAACTTACCGATTACATCTTTATGGAACTCCCAACTCAATTAGATGGCAACATTTTGCCTAAATGCATTATATGCATTATCCCTAACCATCGACTTTAACACCATGCGATCAAGTTTGTAAGCATCTGGACAGCATGACATTAGATGAGCAGGACCCATTACTTATAACTCAAGTAGCTCGAGTGAAAAGGATCTTGGGGTTAGCCTAATAAATCCCTACCATCGAAAGTCGAGTATCTTGTTATAATCTAATGGAAAACATCTTTATAATGCAAAGCATATGACTCAATATTTTATGATGGATTTCTTTTGGTCATTTTATCTTTTAACTAAGGTCTTATCATGATTGCATGCATATCATTTATAATATTGCATAAAAGAAATCTACTATCATGCATACTACTTGGATGATTATGGACTACTATCTAATGCAATTTCTTTAAGCAATCAAAAAAAATTTGCTTGGTCAAATCCTTAGTGATTATAGACAAAGTCTTCGTAAGCTTCTTGTAATCTTTCGGGCTTCATAGTGCTTTCGCTTGGATCTCCATCTTTGAGTTACAAAATCTTTTAGCCCGAAAGGCATTATCTTATAACAAAAAGCACCCCAAACAAAAACAAATATGGTTTTTTTTCATGTCTTTGGGTGCCATTTTAATCTAATTGTAGCTCGAGAATCTGTTCATGAAAGAAAACAAACAGTTCTTTGTTGTGTTATCACTAAATGTGTCAATATAAGGGAGAAGAAAATTATCCTTTAGGCTTGCTCTATTCAAATCTAGACAGTCTACACACATTCTAACTCTTCCATCTTTTTAGAAACTAGGACAATATTAGCAACCTATTTCGGATACTATGCCATTTCAAGAAATCTGACATCAAACTATTTTTTCACCTCTTTTTTAATCTTCAATAACATTTCAGGCTTCATCTTCCTTCTACTGAATTAACTTGCATCTTGGTTTTAAAGGTAGCTTGTAGACCACTATTTTTGGGTCTAAACCTGGTATATCCTTATATGACCAAGCAAAAACATCATGGGACTTCTTAAGCAAATTTATCTTCCCTTTTTTAATGGTGGCCATGATGATAGTTCCTATTCTGACCTCTTTTCTATTGTCATCATCTTCTAGGTTTATAACCTCCATAGGATCCTTGTGGGGCATTACTCGCCTATCTTCTCGCTCAATCAATCTCATCAAATCAGAAAGTAGAGTGTAATCATTAATATTTTCTTCGAGATCATCCTCGTTCAAACAAATGGATCATTCAAAATCGACTTTCAAATCCTAAATAAGATCATCTTCTTCTTTTCGATCAAGAGATCTATAAAAGTAAACAAGAACAAGAATGGGTAAACAAGAACATATGGGGTGATTCATGTATGTGTATGTAAAAAAAAAGATTATGGTATGAAAGAGATTAAATATACAAAAAATTCATACATTTCATTTTCAAAAATAATGATATGATATCTTTAAGCCCTTTACTAAAAGATCTTTTTATGTTTTGGGCTAAAACAAACAGCAAGAGTTTTTAAAATTACTTTGGATTAAGCCTACTATAGTTTTCTCAAAAACAGTCCAATTTATCTAGACATATAATGATGAATTCCACAATTGTCCTTCAAATCTTCATCACTTGCCTTAATAACATTCACTTGAAAATTCTCAACAGACAGAATGATCACCATTGCATCATTCTTCACCTATTTTCCTTGGGTCACTTGATTAGTGACCCTTCTATAATAGAAAATTTCTTTTAAATAAGGGTAAAAGACTGAATACTGATTCAAGTTCAATTCTCTAGCTTTCTTCTCTGGCTTTATTTTTTTGATTGCATTTAAGCTTGAAACCAAATCAATACTTGTCTATTTTCCCATTCACTTGAATAGATCGGTTTACCCCTTATTAGTATTTTTCAAGCCCTTTTTCTTTTTAAGCATCTTTCCCTGTTGTAAGTTTCAAACCCATGCAATTGCTTCTAGAGAGTTGAGGCTTTGGAAATAGAAATCCTTGCATGAGGAAAGTAGCATTAATACTTTTAAAAGCCCTAAACAAGCACTCTTTACTTTAGCATTGACTTCAACATATGGTGCTTCAGTCAAAGTCATAGCGAGTACATCCTCCTCCCTAAGTATATTAACTAATTTATCATCCACTATAAATTTGGCTTTTTGATGAAAGGATGATGGTACTACACCAGCAAAGTGGATCCAGGGTCATCCCAGTAAATAATTATATGCGAGGATGATGTCTAATACATGACACTTGATATTAAAAAAACATGGGCCAATATTTAATGTAATGGAAATAGTACCTTTATTTTCTCTTTTCATTCCATCAAAAGCGTTAACCACAGTTTGACACTATTTAATTTGACTAGTGTCCACTGGTAAACAGGATAAAGTAATCAATGGCATCACGTTTAAGACTGACTCATTATCAATAAGCACCTAAAATAATATAGTCCCCTTACAATGAGTCATTATATGAAGAGCTCTTGTGAAGGTAGTTCCCCTAATGGAATTTGATCATAACTGAAGCATATAAAGTTATCAACAACAATGTTGTTCACTAAACAATCCAGTTTGTTGATAGAAATATCTTGTGGGACATAAGCCTGATTAAGTACTTTTAATAGAGCATTTTGATATGCTTCTCAATTGAGCAGCAAGGCTAACAAAAAAAATTTTGCTAGCTACTGTTTTAATTACTCCATAATACTGTACTCACTGTGCCTTATGAATTTTAAAAATTCAGTAGTTTTTTCTTTAACAGGCTCCTAAATTTCCATAGAAGTGTCTTTAGTAGCCACTGCCTTGCTGGATGCTTGTCCCTTAGTCTTGGTTCTGGCAACAACTTCACCAGTTTTTTGCCCTTAAACATAACAAGTTTGAGTTACATGATTGACCCCTGTAATGTCAACTATTGCTAATTGACCTGTCAAAGCCTCTAGAGTTATCACTTTAGCATCATACCTCCATGACACTTGTTTGTTATCTTTATACAAAAAAGGTGTTGGAGTCTGAATGATAAGCTTCAAGACAGTCTCATTCTTGGGAGAAGCTAGTATGGGTTGATTATAATAAATAATAAGGGGGCAACCAATACCATAAGGTGGTTATGATGACCCCTCACCAGTCATATTAATTGATTTTCTTCTTTTCGAAGAGCTTCCATATAAAATTCAATTTCTCCTCTGTCCATCATCCTTTGAATTAAGATTAAAAAATCTAAATTATTCTGTAAGTTATGCCCATGGGTGGCATGGAACTTACAAAAGTTTAGGCTAAAATCTGATTGGCAATCAACATATTTACGATTTTGACTAAGGATTCTGCCTTTAGTCAAAATTGCCTTAACTTTTTCCATTGAGGTCTTAACCATTTTGACATCTTTTCAATGATTGCTCTTCCTCGGCGATCAAGGCATTGACTCTTGGTTTAGAAAAATTTGGTAAAGGATTTATTGCGGCATTAGGTCCTAAGGCATTGTCAAATTTAAAAGCTCATTTTTTAGGAGACTCTGGACTTTTTTCTTAAAATTAGGGTAATTTTCAATTGAATGACAGGATACTGCATGATATTCATAATAAGCTTTTGGGTTGTATCAAGTAGGAAAGTTAGCTTCATATGGCTTGGTAGAAAGTGGAACCACTAATCAAGCCTCAAGAAGTTTATCAAATATTTTTTTATAAGAATAAAGTAGAGGCCTGTAGCAAGATCTAGGCTAGTTAGTTTTTTTGGCTAATTGGTTATAATTGGGTCTTGTTTGGTTTGAGGAGGATTTGGGGTGGTAGTTTACGATGTTAATGAAATAACAAGTCAAGATGCATTAAAAGAGTAGAGGTTTTAGGATTATTGTGATTGGCTTCGATAAAAAAGATGATTTCCTGACAGAAATAACATAATTGGCAAACGAAGTTTCTTCTTTCTTCTTGCAAGGTCTGGTTGTAGCAGAAGATTCATTGGTCATAATCTTTCCAGCCTTTATAGTAGCTTTGATCATTTCTTTAGAAATGACAAGGTAGGAAAAATTCTTAGTTGCATTCCCCACTAGTTTATCATAGTAGGAAAGACTAAAGGTACCTACAAACAATATGGTTATTTCCTTCTCAATTAATGGAGGTTGCATCTGAGAAGCTATATCTCTCTATCTCTGGGCATATTTTTTAAGGGATTTTGTGGGCTTTTTCTCCATATGCTAAATAGTCTATCAGGTACCCATTTAGCCATGTATCTATATTGCTGGAGGAATACATTAGCTAGATCGGACTAGCTTTGAACTTGATTACGAGTTAAACTATTATACTAGTTTAATGTTGAGCTTGTCAAACTTTTTTGAAAGCAATGGATAAGAAACTTGACAATATAAGAATATCCAGCCATTTTTCAGATAAATATTTTAATGTGGGCTTATGGAGAAGTGGTGCCCTTGTATTTCTCAAACTCCAACATCTTGAATTTTGGTAGGAAGGCTAAATTTGGTATTAAACCGAGGTCCTCAACATCCACACTAGTGTAAAGCTTATCTTTTTCTATGGCCTTAAATTTCCTTTCAAGAAGCTTTAATTTTTCTTTTTCAACTTTCGTTTCGATCTTGGCTTTCTAGTTATGCTTTTCTTTTTCATCAAGAGCAGGAGTTTGTTGATTCTTGTCATATAAGTATGGCTCATGTGCCTCTTACAGGAGAGCCTCAAGGTTGATAACAATGACTAGAAGTGGTGTAGATCTAGGAACATTTGGTAGTAGATTTTGTATGTTTAGGGTTTGGGCTTTTTATGCATTGCAAGTCGGGCCAATAGTACCTAGCTCTTTAGGGCTTGGATTTTTTCCACCATCTTTCTTGCTTGAATAACCACTGAGCGAATCTTTTTTTTATGGATCTCCTCAATCGAAGATGAGTGTCACTTTGTACCTTTCACTCGTTTATAAATGGCTGCCTTTGTTTTTCCTTTTAAAGCCTTAGCTTTCTAAACTTTCAATTCCTTATGAAGCTTACGCATTTCTTCCATCATTCCCTTAGAGGTTCTATATCTCGTAAGCTTTAATTTCTTATTTTACTGAATCTAATCACTCTTCATTAAATTATACTTTTCATCCATTCTCTCCACCTTTTTCTCTTTCACTTCATTCTTCATTCTCAGATAGGCAACTTCTTCTTAAAGTATTCTATTATCCTTATTCATTCTATTTTGTTTTCTAGTAGCTTCTTCCTTAACCAAGTCAATCTCGGAAGGCATGGCAATTTATGCTCAAAAATATATACTTTAGAAATGGCTTTGTCCATGCCGGGAATAATTAAGTAACGTCCATGAACTCTTCTCCAAGAATCATAGACTGGTGTGGTCTGATCTATATACACACGTAACCCATACTCATATCTCTCGCTCTATTGCACAATAGCTGCTTGAAGTGTCTTTCTATAATTCTCACCCTCATAAACCAAATCCATGCTAGCTATGTTTGATGTCATAGGAATGAACAACTATGAACCATATTGTCTCCAAACCAATAAAGGTGCATACCCTACAGTGCCCTATATACCTAGTAAAGGCACGAAGAGTAGCTAGCCACGTCGATAAACAAAATGTTTTAACGAAAACCAAGGTGCTCTCTAGGTTATGTCATCAGGAGACAAATTCTTAAGTGTTTGAACCCATTGATTCCTAGTTCCTGATTTGGCTACTTCTTAATAAATTCTCGAAGAGAGATGTAAAAGGGAAAATAAGGTTTGACCTTCTCGATGCCATCACCCTATAAATGACTTCAGCCCCAAATATACAATAGTAAAGCACTCTCAAAGATCTACCTTGACCTCCTTTTCGACATATGTTGAGTGCTTGAATCATTTCTACTATAATAACAAGGGCTAGATGCATATTTCTTTCTAACCGACTAAACAAATCTTCAATGACTGCCTTTACATGCCCTAATATGCTCAGGAAGAAAACCAAACCATATATGGTAAGGCAAAAGCATCAAGGGCTTTTTCAGTGTCAAAGCATTTTTGGATGTATCCTTTCAGAAACTGCCATGAAATAACACTAGCATTCCTTTCTGTTCGATAAAATAACAACTTGTCTCCAAGCCTAAATCAAAAACTTCCCTTAATTTTTTAGGAAAGCTAGTTGAGTTACATTCTTTGCAATAAATAGGCTTGGTCTCTAAAGGGCTGGGTCCGAGTAAGGCTGAGATCTCCTCTATTGTCGAGGTCATGCTGATTAAATGAAAAGCACCAAAATGATAGATCCCAAAACTCAATCATGGTTCAAACTAACTGCTTATCAAATTGTACTTTAAGTTGATCTGTCCATATTTCTTAATAAATTGGGTCAGCTTAGCGTTTCCCCACTAGTCCTATATCTCTACCAATTCTTTTAGATTGTTTTTAATGAGGATTCAGATGTGTAATTTTTCATAACTTTGGCACATAACCTCGGTATGCGATCTTGATACTTTTTCTAATTGAGCTTGGGTTCGTCATAAACCTTATCGAATGTTTTGGAAATAACCACTCATTTAGCCATAAAATCTAATGAAAATTTAACTAAGCTAAAATTCAAGTCTAAAGCAAGCATCCTTATATATAGATGAAAAATACATCACGAAAAGAAAAAATAGATAAGTTAGTGTCCTAAAAAATAATAAAATAATAAATCCAAATAATAATAAAATTTGACAAGAAAAATAATACACCAACAAGTCATTTAAATAAACACAAATAATCAAATAAAAGAGACAAGAAAGAGAAAGATACATTTATCCCTTTGTGCATCTTTAATTTTTGGTGATGTCTAAAATTAAGGATGGTTTTAACTGGGAGGTCACTAAGGTTCACTATATGAGGTTTAGGTTAGACCTTTAAATCGGTTCTTAAATCACTCCTCGAGCCTAAAATGGACCAACGAGATACCTTATCCTTACAAATTGTAGGCTTATATCGAAAAGGGATTAATTTGAGTAGGAGTATCTTTCATGCCCGTAACGAGGCTAACACCTTGGGCAGGCATAGGAATTTACACCCGGTAGGCTTTTTACTGGCAGAGATAGAAGCTAATACCTCAAAAGGTAGAGCTACTTCACCTCTATTTAAAATATTAGGTGCCTATGCGCCTTTAGAGATCTGAGAGAGAAATTACTACATACATGCTCAGTGGGTGCGAAGAGATGAACAAAACTTTCTTGTGAAATATCACTAAAATAAAACCTTTATCCTAAATCCCCCCCCAAAAAAAACAAAGGAAATACAAGAATGGATTATTCCAAAAATAAAAGAAAAAAATTTAAGAAATATCATAAATTACAATTAAATATTTATTGAAACCAAATTAATCACAATATATTTAACACGTAACTAATTTTAGGCCTGACTCTTAAACTATCCACAATGAAGTCACCAAGCTGTCGCAAACATAGCCCAAACATGAATCCTAACCAGTCTAACTTAAAATGGCAAAAGTACCCTTTTATTCATATATATCAATATATCATTACTTTTTTATTATTTTTAGGGGTTCGTATCATCATTATTTTTCTTATCATTCTTTTCTATGTCTGGGGACTAAGTTGAGGAGATAAATCTCTCACTCAACTTAATTCTAAATAGCTGTTACGAAACGATCATTTTTTTAGAATCGCCACCAATCTTATTTTAGCTAGGTGAGATTGGACTCCTGCTGGAGTTTATATTTCTAGGGTTATGAAACCCATAGAAACAAACTTCGAGGTCTGCGCTCATACCAGAGATCATATGAAAGGGTCCGGGAGTAGTTACAATCACAAGTAAGGATCAACCCTCGCATAATGGCTGAAAATCGATACTTTATTAATCATACGTTACTTTAAATTTTGATTTTTATTTGGTCTCAATACTTAATTATAACTCCAATAAATAATATTTTATTAAACCAATTTATTATTTCGAGAAAGTCAAGTTTTAATTTTTTTTGGAAATCAAAATATCTTTCGTAGCCTCTCTGAGAACCAACAGACCATGAAAGTTTTTATCATTATCTATTGTACCCCGTTGCAGAGCCAATGGAATCCAAAAGGTTTTAAAAAAATAAAATATCTTCTGTACCCTGCTGCAAAGCTTGTGGAATACAAAAGGTTTTATTTTTATAAAAATTAAAAGAATCTCAACTTTCTATTTGAAAAAGATATCTCATTATTAAAATAATCCATAAAATCCCTCTTATATATTGGGAGAAATTTTACATATTATTTTAACTCGAAGATATTGCTTTAAATTTTTTTAAAAAAATTAATTTTATTAAAAATATTAACCCTAAGACTTGAAAATGGCCTAAGATGATGAACACTTCTTATTGTGTACTTTTGATATAAAAATATCTTAGTAATTACATAGGACTGGTTCTAACATGAAATTACTAAAATGCCCTTAGGCTATACCTTCAACATGAAAGCATCCCAATAACCTTAAAGGACTCGAAAATAGTTGTAAAAAAGTGAACCTATCCTAAATATATATCTTTGGCATCCTGGTGACTATATTAAACTCGGTTCTAAAAATTACTAAAATACCTTTAAGATATACCTCTGACATGAAAGTATCTCGGCACCCTAATGGACACTAAAATGATCATGAAATGGTGACCCTATCCTAAATATATACCTTTGGCAGAAGAGTATCTCGACGAATACCTAAGACTTAATTTTAAAAAATTACCAAAATGCTCTTTAAGGTATACCTTCAATGTGAAAATATCACGGTACCCTAATGAGTGGTAAAGCTATCCTAAATATGGACATTAAAATACTAAACTTGGCTTAAAATGCAAAAATTACAATTAAGGCCCTAAACTTTACAAAAATTTCATTTCATACTCTAATAGAGAACCGAAATGATACGAAAAGTTTTAATAATTTTTATTCCCTTAGGAAGACCGTAAGAATGTTAGAAATATTTCAAAATAACTAAAAAGACCGTTTGCCCCTAAAATAGTAGGATTTGCTATATAGTCCCTAAATTTTTCTAATTTTATGATTTGGTCCCTACATGGAAAAACACCAAAAAAAATCATCAAACATATGAAAATAAACATGAAACACACAGCAAACATATTCATGAAAATTCAGCCAAATACATTGGCTTTGAAACAAAATTCTTCAACTTTTTGCAAACTAGTCCTAAACTTTTTAAAATTTGCATTTAGGTCCCTACATGGAAAAACACTGCAAAAAATCGCAAAAAATCATTAAACCATATGAGAATCAACACAAAAATCATGGTGAAAATACACATGAAAATTCGGCCAAGCACCTTTAGCCATAAAACATGTTTTTGGTATTTTGCTATTTAGTCTGTAAACTTTCTAAAATTGCAAAATGACCTCTAAAGTGTTAAAATACCTAAAACATGATTCAAAACACACAAATCCATTTCTACATGGCCTATGAAGTATTCGACCAACCAAGAATTGCCTAAAAATTTTGTACATCTTTACAATTTCGTATCTATGTTTTTTAATATTGTAAAATAACCTTAAAAAAATAAGGAAACATAAAATTATTCCAAAGAATCAATACAAAATCAACATCAAAACAACCTATCAGATTTGGCTAAACCAATAAATATAAAACATAAACATTTTATCGATATATAAAATAACGAAAATGAACATAAATAATTATTATCAAGCTTAAATAGAATAAAATCAAAAAAATAAATATACAAAAAAGTATTTAACAACATATTAACAGACAAATTTTAAGAAAAGAACAACATAAACATCAACATAAATGTACAACAAAATCAAAATTGTAACAAAAACAATATTTTATAAGATAAAAATTAAAATATAAATAAAATAGCAAAAATATCATATATATATATATATATAATCATCATGTTTAGCCTTTCAAAATAGATGAGAATCCAAGAAACTTACATGGACTTGACTTATAAATATGAGACAAATGAATCAAATGAACAAAATTTAAAAAATCAAGTGTTTACCTTAAAGAAAACCTAGAAAACTAGGTTAATGTATTTTTTTTTGTGTTTTTAGTGTGTTTTTTTTGTTGGAAAGCTGAAACTCCTTTCAAAACAAACCTTCCCTTATTTATAGGGGAAGGATCGGCCAAGGGCTGAAGTAAACAACCCTTGGCCGAAAGTGTTCAAGGAATTTCCTAGAATTTTTCTTTTTTTATTTTGTAATTATTGCTTTTTAAATTGATTTGGTTTAAATTAATTAAATTTGTCATTTATTATGTCATCCATGACATCTTTATTTCTATAGAATTTTAGGAGATATTTATACAATATATAAAATTATATCATAAAAATTAATTAAAAAGATTAAATTATAAAAATCAAAAATTATATATTTAAAAAAATTGTATGATCAATGTAATTTATTTTAATAATGAAATCAATTTTAATTTTCAAGAAAAAAAATTAAAATGCCTAGACTCATAAAATTTTGCTAGAAAAACTCCTACATGAGAAATTGTTATATGTGAAATAAAAAGGCAAAACTTATAAAATAAATTTAATTTTCAAAAACTAATTTAATATGAATTTAACAATAATATTTGAAGAATTTTAAAAATTATAAACTCAAAAAAATCCTATCAAAAAATTTATGAAGTAGAAAACTTCATATCCTAAAAACAGAAAAAATTCTAAAAAAAAAAAGCAAAATTTATAAAATAAATTGAATTTTGAAAAACTGATTTAATATAAATATAATGAGAATATTTAAAGACTTTTAAAAATTATAAACTCAAAAAAAGTCCTCCAAAAACATTTACAAAGTAAAAAATTTTGTATCTTGAAAATATAAAAATTCTAAAAAACAAAGCAAAACTCATAAATTACATTGAATTTTAAAAAATTGATTTAATATGAATTAAATAATAATATTTGAAGAATTTTAAAGACTATAAATTTAAAAAAATCTTGCTGAAAAAAATTTACAAAGTAAAAAACTTTATATTTTAAAAATGAAAAAATTCTAAAAACTACAAAACTCATAAAGTGAGATGAATTTTGAAAAAATGATTTAGTGGTGGTTAAACAGAAATATTTAAAAAATTTTGAAGTTAAAAACTAGAGAAAATTCTAATAAAAATTTTATAGATAAAGGACTCATATTTTAGAACAAAAAAATTTTTAAAAATACATTGAAACTTATGTAAAGTGAATTAAATGCAATATATTATTCAAAATATTAATTTACAAAATAGTAAAGATGAAAATCCAAAATCCAAAACAAGTTTTTACCAAAAAATTTCACAAATATGATACATGTAGTACTGTGAAAAATTAAAAATAAATTACTAAAATGGACAACTTGACACGTTACGATATAAAATGCCAATAAGAATTTTTTCTTGAATATTTCTAATTTTTCGGAGTGCATATTAATATAAATATCACATAAGTATCGGTAAAAATATATGATAGTCAATTTTTTAAATTTTACAAAAAAATCTTTAAAAAATCCTAAAAATGAGAAATCTGTGATGTCATCTGCAAAGATGGATTTACAAAATTTGACAAGGAAATATTAAAAAATAATTTTTCTCTTAAACATTCATCTTGTACATCCAAAATTATATATCAAAATAGGACTTTTTTGTCACGTGAATATACGGCCATTTAAATATGACTAAAAAGCTCTTGAAAATGTATAGGTAATCTGGAGGAGTTCGCCCTCGACCAGGGTGCCCGTCGAGTCCTTAATCTTGAATATTTAGGACTATTGAAAAAGGGACCAAATGAAATTAGATGTCTACAATGTCGACACCACTCTTTTTTTGGCTTGATGCAATTAGTCACCTATTGGGATTTGTATTTTAGGGTTATGAAACCCTTCAAAACAACTATCAAGGTATAAACTAGAGATCACATGAAAGGTTAGGGGTTGATTACACGTGGATAAGGATTAGCACCTCTACAGATGCCCATAAATTGGTACCTATTAATCACTTGTTATCCTAAATCTCATTTTAGTTGGTTTTCATATAAAGGTCGATTTTTAAAATATGACTCCTTGAATTTATTTATTAAACGAATCAAGCTTTTTTGAGTAAAAGAAAAATTCTTATATCCCACTAGTGGACCTAGTGAAATATGAAGTTTTATATTTTATCTAAAATGAAAATTCAGTTTAATTATTTTAAAGAGGATATTCCCTTTTCTAAAAATAATCGATGGGATTCTTTCCATATATTGGAAGAAGTCTATGGACTATTTTAAATCAAGGACTTGCCTTGATTATTTAAGAAAACATGTGTATTATAAAAGAAATATTAAGGACTCTATTTTGACTTAAATAATAATAAAAACTTAAGTGTCCGGTATTGACATGAAAGTGCTAATCTAATCTTAAAGACTCGATTTTCAATGCAAAATGACTTAAACAACCTTAATAGACATATATTGACATAGAAATGCTAACATAACCTTAAAGGCTCAGTTTTAGAGAGAAGAGTGTAAGATGATCCCAAAAGTTTGATTTAGGTATGAAAATGCTAACATGACCCTAAATGTTAGAAAAATGACGTAAAAATGCTAAAATAATCCTAAGGCTCAATTTTGACCAAAAAGTGCTAACATGATCCTAGAGGTTAGGAAATCGTATAAATGTTCCAAAATGGTCTTAAAAGTTCGATTTTGACATGGAAATGATAATACAATCCTAAGGGCTTGGTTTTGACAAAAAATGACTAGAATGGCCTTAAAAGACATGTGTTAACATGAAAGTACTAACATAACCTTAAAATTACCAAAATGGTCATAAAGGTCTGGTTTTGACATGGAAATGCCAACATGACCCTAAGGACGTGATTTTGGATGAAAAATATTAGATGACCTTAAAGGACATATTTAGAGATGTAAGTGCTAATATGACGCTAAAGGTTTGGTTTTAACTTAGGAATGCTAACATAACCCTAATGACCTATTTGATGTAAAACTGCTAAAATAACCTTAGAGAACCTTAAAGACCTATTTGGATATAAAATTACTAAAATAACCTTAGCAAACATATTTTGACATGAAAGTGCTAATATGGCCCTAAAATTACCAAAATAGCCCTAAAGGTTCAATTTCAACATTGAAGTGCTTCCACGACCCTAAAGACCTAGTTTTGGAGGAAAATTACTAAATGACCTTGCTAAGCATATTTAGACATAGAAGTGCTGATATTACAAAAAAAAGTACCAAAATGGTCCTAAAAGTTCGATTTTGACATGGAAGTGTTAAAACAACCCTAAGGACACATTTTGGATGGAAAATACTAAATGATCTTAAAAAACATATTTTGACGTGACAAGCTAATATGACCCTAAGGACTAGGTTTTGATGAAATAGACTCCATAAGAGCTAAATGGCTTAGTTTTTAACCTAGGTGACTCAATTATAACTTTAGATTCTGGTAAAAGACTAAATTACCCTTAAAATGCATGTTTGACTTAAGAAAAGTCAAAGATACCCTTACATTTAAGCCATACTAAAAACAATGTCTAAAAATATTATTTTTTCAAATACAAAAATATGAGAAAATATATGGATTAGACTAAACTTAAATCTTAATTTGACATTGAAAATTCTTTACCATGAACATAGAATGATGACATAACATGAACTTACAAAATAAAATAAATAACATCAATCTTAACAATCAATATGGAAATAAAGTTCATTGCATAAAAAATCAAGTCACATAAAATAAAATAACAATAAAAGCAATAAAAATATTTTCTTATGAAATTTAAACATGATAATTACAATCATCATAGCAAATCTAACTATAAGCATGAAAATCAATTACATGACAAAAATCAAGTAGCATAAATTAAAATAACAACAAAAATAATTTTATAAAGAATTTAAATTGATAAATAAGAAAATAATCTTAAAAATAATTAAACAACATGGTAGCTTAAAATTTGGCCTCTAAAATTGATTTTTAACCATAGGCTCAAACATCTTCTACCTTAACTTAGGATCATCAAGTTTGAAATCAAAGAATAATCATAAAACTTACTTGAAAAATGAAATAATATTAAAGTTTTCAAAAGAAAAAAAATTAAATATGAATAAGCACTTAATCAAACCAAGAAAAGAAAACAAAAAAAGAACAAGATGAATTATAGCTTGAATTCAAAGGAAAGTTCTTTATTTTTCTTTTTATTTTCACTCTCTCTTTTTTTTTCTTTTTTCCTTTCTCCATTACTTTTTTCTTGCTTCTAGCCTTATCCTCACTTTGTAGAAAGATAATTCTTTTCCTTATGGCATTTGGCTGCTTAGCCAAAATGAATTTTTCATGTCTTTTTTCCCTTTTTTGTTTTCATAATTATCTAAAATGACAACTCATTTTTCTATAATAATTTACAAGGTTCTAACAATATGCCTATTAATCCCTTTTTCATTTTTTTTTTACTTTTTTCTTTTAATATTAATACATATTTATCCTAAAAAATTATGCATGAGATATTTTGGAGATTCTAGATAAAATAAAATCCAAGGTAGGAAATGATGCCACATGTATAAAAGTTGCATGTACAAGTTAATTTAAAATTTTAATCAAAATTCTATGTGCAAAAATTTCAATTGAAAATTCTATACGTAACAAGCTTAATTTCAAATTTTATGTTAAAAGTCTTAGTGTAGAAAGGTTAATTAAAATTATTTTACATGATTAAAAAAAGATATTAAGTCATCTGGAAGATTAAAAGGGAAAAATGCTATTTTGAGTTGTGAAGGGTTTGAGGTGTGGGTTCCTAAAGTTAATATTTACTTACTATATTTACAAAAAATAATATGTACCTTTTGCCTTCTTTTGCTTCGAAGATAATGATTTGCTAAGGGTTAGTGTAGTGGTTTGTGAGTAATGAAAGTGTCAAAACCAATCAAAAGTTTGACAAATGCACTCAAAGTGCCTATGTATAGGTAAATTGTTTTGTTCAAATGAAGTGTTGATAATTAAATTATGTTTGAAGGATCATTAGATTGAGTTTCATTTGCTAGAGCTTGAGTGTTAGGTTATGAATTGATAAACGTAGGCTCTTTATGATAGTCTGAGATGATTGCTAGCAATAGTTGTGAATTATAATGTGTAGAACTATTCTTTAAAGTTAAGTAGGGAAATATATGTTCATGAAAAATAGCACCATGACTTGAAAATTTTTTGTTAATGTGAAGATCATAAACGTTATAAGCTTTTTAACTGGGAAGATATCAACTAAAATGCACTTATGGGCACATTGATCAAATTTGTGCTAAGGTTGAATATTTGTGGAAAAGCATAGACATCCAAATGTATGTAAATGACCATCCATATGTTGGTGGCCTTTCATAAAACATCTCTAAAAGAGTCTTTTTGGAAGGTAGACGTGTAAGAATTCGCTTAATAATATAGACAACAGTTAAAACACTTTCTCCCTAAAAGGTTAATGGAAGGTGAGATTGAAATTCTAAAGCTCTGGCCATATTCAAGATGTGTCTATGTTTACATTCCATGATACCTTTTTGTTGAAGTGCTGGGCATAACTATGCTAAAATATGACTCCTTTTTCATTAAAAATATTTGTCATGGACGAAAATTCTCCACCATTATCAATGTGGAATCTTTTAACTTTGCGATTGAACTATGTGACAACAAATGTGAAAAAAGTTTTCAGCAATTTAGATTTAAAACGTAGTAAATACACCCAAGTATACCAAGAAAAATCATCCAGAATGGTCAAAAAAATAATAAGCACTAAAAATAAATGAATTTTAAAAAGCACCTCAAAAAATCATAATGCATTAATTCAAAAGATTCATAAGTAGAAATAGAGTTCAGATAAAGGCTATTTTATTTGCTTAGCCAAGGGACAAACATTATAAACTTTATTTTAATCATGAGAAATTTTTTCTATGTAATTTGCAAGATGTTTCATGGGTAAAGTATAGGAGCTCATATGCTAAAGATTTGGTTGTAAGGATATTTAGTTGGCTTTTGAAATGGATAGATTATGTGAATATATTATGTTTGTGGAAAAATAATAAAAACTATTATGTTGTCTCTTTAAATCAATTATCTTCTTTGTTACCAAGTCTTGTAAAATACAAAAGATAAGAAAGAATGTAATAGAACAATTAAATGATTTTGTTATTTTACTAATTGATAATAAATTAACACAAAAGGAAGGTGCATGAAAACTTCAAGAAGTGAGAGATTTGAACCAAGAGTGATTAAATGCATTAATTATATTTTGGAATTATGTTTCTTTGGTAATGTAATAGGGGAATAAGGAGATAACGTAGTTTTATGCAATAAATCAAGACAAGGTGTGATGTGATCCATTATACCACTATCTATTACCTATTTACTTAAAGTATTGGAGCTAGCATTAGATGAAAGACAAAAAGGAATATTCTAATTAGTTATATATGCTTAAGTTGAGCTTTAACATCATTTAGTAAAGCCAAATTTATTGATACTACTCTTATGTGAAGGTCGAAGGATTATTATTCATTTGTTCCTATGTGCTAATTGTAGAAGATTCTAATTTTTTTCTAGCTTTCTCATTCCTCTTATGGAATTTATGGCCTAGAGGAAAAACATATAAATAAAAACATCTATCAGCGGTATGATTGTTCCCACTATAGTGGCTATAATGCAATTACTTGATGAATTGTTTCCTTTGTTGATCTTTAGTGTATCTGCCATTAACATCGTTTGTGGTAATGCAAGGTCCATTAATTCTCTTTTTGGATGATCATAGAATAAATCTTTCCAATGGTGGGAAACGGTTGCGTTAGTAGGATTTGTTCTCATATTGAAGAGTGTAAGTCGTTTAAACCCATATAAAACTACATTATCTTGCTTCTTTGATCTCGATTGTCACTTTTCTTGATGTACCACAAGCACAAATTGATAAATCATTATAAGATGAAACCTTATCTAGAATACTTTTCAGTTTTAGGTAGTATGCTGCTACAAATAAGGTTTCTTGATGCAAAATGGCAATATCTCTTTCAATTTGAAATATTCCAAGGATATTGTTATGAGAAAACTACTTTTTTAAACCGGACCAAACACTTGCAACAAATATTATATACAACATAATTTCATTAAGGTTAGGATCAACTGAGTTAAGAATCTAAGATAAAACCATATCATTACATTTTTTTCCACATAGCATATATTTCATCAGTTGATTATTTTTCAATTGAACCATCAACAAAACCATTTTTGTTTTTTTCTCACTAAGAGGGATGCATATTAATCAACTCTAAGTTGCATAATTAGCATCATTCAATTGCTTGGTAACCAAGTTGATACTTGGATGGTTCAATGGGTGAAGATAAAAGGGATTAAAGGGATTAACAATGGTGTTTGGTTCTATTTTGAACAAGGAAGTAGTTATTTTTACCAAAAAAGAAAGTGCTTTTCTAAAAGCTACTGCTCTGATGCATTGTAAAAAAACAAAAAAATAATATATAGAATGGAGAGAGTAAATTGTAACATAAAGATAACATATACAATGGAGAAAGTAAATTATATAATGTAAAGAATATTTTCTACACACTTTGTATAGAAGTTAGTGTTATAATATATATTAAAAGAATGGTGAACATAATGATAAAGGATCTTACAATAAAGCTAAAATATCCAAAATAAAAGAAAGTTAACTTATCCAAATTGACTAAGGTTTCTGCATAAATGTCTCTTATAATTTTGTGTAATCTTGCCAAATTTCAACAATAATTCCATATAATTATAATTACAATTTTATAATCATTGAAAATAGGATCATCAAAGTAATTTTCATTTTTTTTTATTTACATTTTTACTATTGATAAAGTGTTAAGTAACACTAACTCAATTAAACAAATTATATAAAAATCAAATTAAAGTTAAAATAATATTAAAAATATTTAAGTACTTTACTTTAATCTTTTTAAAAAAAGAAATTATTCACTAAAACATTATCAACTTTTTTTTTAAATATCTTTAATTTCAAAAATAGCTACCCATTAAAAATTACTGATTTTTTAAATTTATTATTTTTATAAATATAATATCATTCTTTCATAAAGATTTTTTCATGTATAATGAGGTGGAATAAATTCTGGTATAATTATGCATAATAACATTTCTTTTTTTTTAAATTTTTTTATTTATAGTAAAAACTAATAAATTTATAAATATAATATTAAAGTAACCCCAAAAGTTTAAATAGAATGTTAACAAATGGCAATTCATTTTTTCTAATATTTTGAGATTCTGTTTTATATAAATTTTGATATATCAATTTATTTTGTGTAAATTTTACATTTTATTTATTCATGTTATATCATTTAATCATATTTATATTATAATATATAATTTATAAAAAACTAAAAAGAAATTTATTCTTAAAGCAATATACAAATAAAAATATTATGAAATATTATTAATATTACTACTGTATTTTTAAAATTATATTTTTTATAAAATGTCAAAACGTCCCGAAAATGCACATTAATTTCACCTCTAGTTCTGTCTTAAGTCAGTTCTCTCTCCTTTAGGCAAAGTCGAATATAAAAAAATAAAATAAAATAAAATAAAACCCTCATTTCCATCTGTAAATCCTCTTTCCAACTACTCGAAATGAAGAAAAAGCAAAATCAGATGATTGCTTGAGACGCAATTTTAGGTTTTCCTTGTTTAAGCTTTGATAAAAATGAACTCCAGCAACAGCAATAATGGCGAAAGCAACAAGGGGAAGAGCAGCAGTTTCGATGGCTTAAACCGAGATCTCGGCTTATACTTCTTGGAGCTGGCTCGGCT
>JBBYHL010376410.1:0-21785 GCA_038381835.1 Adansonia madagascariensis
CAGCATATGAAAAGAGTTTTGCGATTATTTTAATAACGAGATATCTTTTTTAAAAAAGAAAACTTCAAGATTTTTCAAATTTTGTAAAAATAAAATATTTCGCATTCGTTCAGCCCTCCGAATGGGCTGCAAAACACATTTTAATTTTTAAAACCTTTTGTATTCCTTCGACTATATAGTAGGGTGAAAAAGATAGTGATAAAACCTTTCATATTCCTTCAATCCTCTATTGAGGGATATTTTAATTTTTAAAAATATTAAAAACTCAATTTTCTTAAATAGAATAATAAACTTGTTTCATAAAATTTTATTTTGGTATACTAGAATTATAATTAAATATTGGATTTTGAAACTGAATAAAAATCAAAATTTAAGTTAACATGTAATTAATAAGGAACTGATTATCAGGCGTCATGAGATAGATTAATCTTTACTCATTATTGTAACTGACTCCTGAACTGTTTCATGCAATCTTTGGTATTATTGCTAATCTCAGAGTTTGTTTTTAGGAGTTTCGTAACCCTCAAAACATGTACTCTGATAGGTGACTAATCTTATCCAGCCAAAATAGATTGGTGGTGACTCCAAATAAATGGTCATTTCATAATAACTATTTAGATTTAACTCGAGTAAGTAATTCATTTTGATGACTTAGTCCTCAAACATGAAAAATAAGAAAAATAATAATGATATGGCTCTAAAAATGAAAAAAATAATGATTTTTATATATATAGGAACGAACGGTATATTTGACTTTTAAGTCTAGCTGCTTAGGATTTGTATTTCCACTACATCACGACAACTTAGCATCTCCACTGGAGACAAGTTAGAGAGTCAGGCTTAAAAGTAATCATGTGTTGACTCCTTTTTAATTGATTTGGTTTCAATCAATATTTAATTATGATTCATGGTACATTTGTCAAAGAAAAAAATTTTCTTTCCATTATTAATCTTTATTAATCTTGCACTATCCTTTTTTGTTTTTTTTTTTTTTTTTGTATATTAGGGGATTTAAGATAAGGGTTTTATGTTAATGTTATGTCATAAAAGGGTTTGTTTATCACTTTGCACCTATTGAACACATAGGCAATAGTTTCTCCTACAAATCTATGGATGAGGCATAAGGTACTTAATATTTTAGGAGGGGGTGTAGCAGTTTTGCCTTCTAAGGTGTTAGCCTCTATCTAGGCTAATTAAAAACTTACAGGGTGTAAATCCATACGCCTACCCAAGGTGTCAGCCTTATTACAAGCATGGAAAATACTCCCACTCGAATTAAACCCTGTCCAATAAAACCCATGATGGGTAAGGATTAGAGTATCTCATTAGTTCTTTTATGGGCTCAGGGAATTTGCGAATCGACTTAGATGACTAACCCAAACTTCACATAGTGAACCATACTAACCCCTAATTAAAGACAAAGTCGATTTTAGAGGTCACCAAAAATTAAGGACATATGAAGGGATAAGTTTACCTTTTTTCTTCTCTTTCTTTCTTTATTTGAATATTTGTGTTCATTTAGATAATTTATTATCGTATTGTTTTTCATTTCAAAATTTCATTATTATTTGGATTTATTATTTCTTATAGATACTAGCTTATTTATTCTTTTTCTTTTTTATCTTTTCTTGGTGCAGTTTTCATTACATGTAGGGACACTTGCTTCAATATAGTATTTTAGCTTAGTTAAACTTTCATCAACTTTATGCCTGAATGAGTACATGTTGTGGTTACTTCTAAGACATTTGATGATGTTCAAACCGAGTCAGAATTGGATTAGAAAGAGCATGGGATCGTATACCAAAAGATTTTACATTAGAGCTACCAAAAACCACTTATTTGGATTTGCATCAAACAATCTAAAAGAATTGGCAAAGATATGGGACAGATGGGGTAATGAAAATAAACCCGTTTTATTAAAAAAATGGAAAGATTGCACTCATTCTCAAGATTTAGATTGATAAATAGTTAATCCAGGTTATGATTAAATTTTGGGATCCATTATATCAGTGCTTTTCACTTAAACAGTATGACATGACTCAAACAGTGAAAGATATCTCAACTTTGCTTGGGCTTGGACCTTTAGAAATGAGGCCCATTTACTATAAGGAGCGTAATCCGACCAACTTCCATATGAAATTGGATGAAGTTCTTAATATATATTTTGAGTCAAGTCATCATTACATTAAGTAAAATGGGAACATAAGTGTTATTTCTTAGCAGTTTCTACAGAGTATATCCGAATACATTCTGACAGTGAAATGGCTCTCGATGCATTCATTTTAGCCATATATGGATTAGTTTTCTTCCTTAGAATGTTAGGACATGTGGAAGTAGCAGTGGTAAACTTATAAAATTACCTAGAAAGGAATATGCACCCTGCCCCCATTCTAGCCATAATAATTAGGGCATTGAATGCATGCTTAAAAGTAAGCTATGGGAGAATTTTTAGGAGTGCATTATTATTATACATTTAGGCCTAGAGCCATTTCTAGGGTGAAGAAGTGACAAGATCAAACCGTTTTTCTCACATTGCATTCCTCTCTAAGAGTTCATCAAGAAAGAGTGGTCCAAGTCAGAAACCAAAAATCAATGGGTTGCAACACTTAAGAATTTGGCTTTTGATGACATAACATGGAGAGTACCCTAGTTTTCTCCAAAGTTTTTTATTTATAAGTGTAGAGATCTACTATTTGTACCTTTGCTTGGTATCTAAGGCACTGCAGGGTATGCATCATTGCTACTATGGACATAGTATGCATCACGATAATTCATCCCTATGACTTAAAAAATGGCTAGTGTTAATCTTTAGTACCAAGAGGAAAGTTTTAAGAAATCACTTAAGGTGACTGCTTGGAAATGGAAGGAAAGATTTAAATCTAGGTTGAGCATATGCACTAATTAGACTACATTAGGATATAATGCTTGGAGGAGCATTCGAGGCTACAACATGATCATTCCTGGAACAAACAAAGCCATTCCCTGGGTGCATAGTCAACCAAAGCCTACCATACCTTCTGAAGTTGAGCTGGTTAAAGAAGAAGCTACAATAGAGTAGAAAAGAGTAGCCGATGAAAATTGAATACTCCAAAAGGAATTTGCCCACTAATGAATAAAGATAGAAGCCAAGGAAAAAGATGCCAAGTGAATAGACAAAAAATACAATCAAATAAAGCATGTCTAACTTAAATAGAATAAGAAGATAAAGCTTGCTAGGATATCCAAGAGCTCAAGTAGGACCTCTAAGAGGATGACTAAAGAAATGAACAAACTACGTGAAGAATTAAAAGTATGGAAGGCTAAGGCCTTATAAAGAGCAGTCAAGGAAGCCAACTTTGAAACACAAATAAAGGGGACATTAACACTTGTATGCAGTTAAAGAGATCTATAGAAAAAATGAACTCAAAGTTGCTTTAGAAGAAAAACAAGTAAGAGTATCCCAACTACTATAAGAAAGGGAAGCCCTTAGGATAGCTATTTAGGAAATTAGGTAAGAACTACAAAGGCAAGGGGATGATATTCGTGCTCTGGTCCAAGCTTACTAGGAGAAGAAAGCATATTGGGATGAGAAATTATGGTAAGGCAAAGATAAACATAAAAAGTGGAAAGCTAGGTGCATAGGCTGACAGATGTATATTGACCATTTCATAAAGCAGATTCATTTAGTTATTATCCAAGAAAAAAATGGTGGAAAAGATTAAGGTCTTAAAGAGACAACTAACCTTGTCAGGAAATATAGACACATTGTACTTAAATTTTTAGATGAGGGTCAGATATAATACAAGCAAGTTAGACCTTCCTTGTATAGAATCCCTATATGATCAACAATGTGAATGTGTAGTTCTCTACAAAGTTAATGAAAAATTTTTTAGTTTGGAATCTTTTGCCAAAGCAAGTGTTCTTATAAGTGCATTCATGTATTCATATATTTGTACCAGCACACATACATACTCATTCATGCATTAATATCACCAATTCATAAATAAAATTTAACTCAAGAAAACTTGGAATTTTCAAGGTTTCAATATTGCAAACTCAGAGAGACTAACCAAATAATCATATATGTATATATATTTATACCTGACTTAGAGCAAGAAAAATTGTCAAAGACCATTTAGCTAGATTTGAAAGATTACAGTAAAGTCATCATGAAGTCCAGAAAGCCATGATGAAAAGACAAGAAGAAATGCAAGCACAAATTGAAAGATTAATGGAACTACTTATGGCAAGGGAACCAACTCACCTACGGCTAAAAGGTACTACTGTTACTCTTACTGAGGGACCCGAGGGAGTACTAGTTAAAAGACAACTAGCTAATGTTTAGGATGCATAGCTAGCAAATACCTAAAATCTGCAACAAAGTGTTCCCACTACCAATCCACCACCAGTTATTGCTGTTAACACTGATGCCTTCTCACAAAGGGTAGAAGCAAAAGCTGCAGCTGCATAAAAGGAGTCAAAAGTTCCTGGTCTTAATAAAGAAGAAAAGCATAAACAAAAAGGTAAGATAAAAGCTGAAATGAAAATTAAAAAAGGAAATTTTCAACTTCTTGAAATAAAGCTTAAGGCTATAGAAAGGGCCAAGCTCTATAGTAGCATTGATGTTGAGGATCTTAGTCTAGTACCTAGCTTAGTCCTCTCACCAAAGGCTTAATTAGTAACTCTTATTTTTACCAAACCATATAAAGGTAATTTCCTTAACTGCTATAACCTGAATACCAACTGTGAATATCATGTGATAGCAAGCCACTCAATCAAGAATTATCTAGCTTTTAAGAAAAAGGTTCAAAGCCTTCTCCAAGTAGGTGCATTTCGATTCAATAATACCTTAAGACCTAATGTTGTAGCAAATCTTCTACCCAATCACCTTGAACCTGGAATTAATGCCCTGATCACTAATAAAGTCAAAAGATGAATGTCCAAAAAGTCAGAATCCCAATGGAAAAGGTTTGAATGATTTTGATTGAAGGTGAAATCATTGGTCAGGATCGTAAAAATATAGATTACCAGTTAGATTTAGGGTTTAACTTATGAAAGCTTCATATAACTCAAGGGCATAGACTATAATATTTCCAAAGTTCTTAGCCTTGATTTAAAGGATGATGAAAATGAAGATATTGAATTTTATGAAGGAACTATTAAAGAAAAGTTAATCAACATGACTGGTAAAGGACTGCCATAACCATGATATGGTGTCGGTCATACCCTTATCATTTATTGCAACCAGCCAAAAGCTATATTGCTTAAAACTAAAATTATCTTTAGACTCATTATCTGAACTCTAGCACCTTTTCCATATAAAGACAACAAGCAGTTGTCCTAAAGATACATGGTGGAATAACAACTTTGAAGGCTAATATAAGCCAATTAGCTACTGTTGACATTTTAGGGTTAGTCATGTGACTCAAAATAGTCACGTTTATGGATCAGGAACTAGTAAAGCAGGTGTAAAGGGAAAAACAAAAGAGCAAACACCCAAAAAATTCATAATAATGGAAGATACCATAGTAAAAGTACATGAACTAGTAAAAGAAAAAAAATGATTGAATTCCTTATACATAAAACACAGTGGGTATAATAATGTAAAACAAAGTAGCAACTAGCAAACATCTCTATACTGAATGTGTTGCTCAGTTCTAAGCTACATCTGAATGCTCTACTAAAAATGCTTAATTAGGTGTATATATCCCTCAAGATATTTCGATAAATAAGCTCAATCGCCTTGTAAATAAAATTATTGCGAACAATTTTGTCTTATTAGCGATGAAGAGATCCCACTAGGAGGCACCACTTCTAGAGCCCTTCATATAATAAACAATTACAATGGCAGCATACTACCTAAAGTCCTTATTCATAATGGGTTAGCCTTTAATGTAATGCTACTCATCACTTTATTTTGATTACTGGTTGACTCTACTCAAATTAAACATAGCCAATCGATAGTTAAGGCCTTTAGTGGGAAAAAGAGAGAAATCAAGATAATTAATTTCACTTACTCTAAACATTGACTTGTGTCCATTCAAAATAGAATTCTATGTGATGGATGTCATCCTTTCATACAAGTGCTTGTTGAGATAACCGTGGATCCACTTTGCCAGCTTTGTACCGTCATTTTTTCATTAAAAAGTCAAATTCATAATTGATAAGAAATTGATTAGTATATCTGATGAGGAAGACTTGGTGAGCATGACTTCTACGGAAGCCCCTTAGATCAAAGTAGATACTGAGGTTGAAGAATGTTCATTTAGGGCCTTTAAGACTATCAACATGATATTTGTTATGGAAGAATGTATAATCTCTAAACTGAAGCTTTTAAAAAGCATATGCATATGTCGTAAGCTTATAGTAAAAAAGAGCACCAGAGTTGGAAAGGGGCTTAAAAATATTTACAAGGGATGAAGTGATCCATTAAAATAATTAGCAAAATTTTGAATGTATTTTTAAAATTTTCTCATCTTTAAAATATGAATTCTTTTTACTTGTGAAATTTTTTTAAAGTTTTAAATATTTTTACATATTTCAGTAAAATATCTCGGATATAGTTCTTCAAAATTTTGATTCTTTTTTATTAAATATTAATTTTCTTTCATAAGGATTTTACTTGTAAAATTTTATGGGTTTAGATTTTTATAAATGCCATATTCTTACGCATAACATTTCTCAAAAATTCCTTTTATAGCTTAACACATGGAATTGTTATAAGAAAATTTATTTATTTTTATTTTTGAGCCAAATTTCTTTAAGGGGCTTAAAACTTTCAAATTTTATCAATGGGCCCAATAAGCCCATTAAATTCCCAACAAGCTTGACAAGCTTATTTTTTATTCTCCACTAAGCCATTTCATTCATTACAAGGCCAACATGCCCATTTATGATTATTCCAATAAGCCCATTTTATTTTCTAACAAAGGCTAACAAGCCCATTTTGATTTGACAATAAAGTCTAATAATTTTTCTCTCTAAAACTTTTTTGAATTATTTTGGATCCAAAACTTTTACATAGATACTTATTTAGGCCTTTTACATGATTATATTCATAATTAAATTTATTAATTCATAATTTCTAATTTTTTACAATTTAGTACTTTTATTTCATTTTTTTATGAAGGTTTCAATCAAAATTTTGTTTTTTCTACATTTTCAAAAATTCATGTATAATTATGCTCAATTTAGAATCTGATTGTTTAATTATACAAGAATTAATTTAATTAGGATTGAATTCTATAGTTAATCTTAATATTATCTTAAATTGTCCTGAAACCTAGGCTTAGCCCATATGACTTATGCCATAGACTTTTAAATAAGATTTGATAACTAATATAAACAGAAAAAATCAATTAATTAAATCTTTTTAAAACTTGAAAAAAAATCTAAAACATTAAATTTAACAAAAATTAAAAAAAAAAGAAAAATGCTAAAAACCATTCAACCAAGGGGTTATTTTCACCCTTTGGCTGAATTCCTTGATGGCTCATTTTGAGAGCTTAAAGCTTTCATAAGGAAAAGAATAAAAAATAGTAAAAATTTCCTAAGTTTTCAAGCTTTTCAAGGTAGTTTCTCTTATAAAAGCTTTATTCTTTTATTCATTTCATGCATGATTCTTCCTTTTAGTGAGCCTATTAATTACTTATGCTCATAGATTTTGATCCATGTTTAAAGACCAAGTATGAAGGCTATGATCAAAGTTTTTTGATATAATTGTTAAATTTGATTTATCTTAGCAACAATGTGATTTTCATCATGAAAATACATGTTTGTCATGGAAATGATGTTGTATTATTGTGTATATAATTTTATATTATTTTCCTTGATACTTTCATGTTGATTAATGATGAAACAAGTTGATATGTTCATTATTTTTCATGATTTCATGCAATTTAAGCTTGGAAAAATTTAAGACGTGTATTTATGTTGATATTTATGAAATTATGTGTGGAAAAAATTATTTTTTGGCTCTTATACATGTTGGTCGAAAATGATTATCATCTTTGAATAATTTTTCACGTTTAAGTGCATGTTATTTTGGACTATGTTGTTATGTTTGAAACTTGCAGAAGCTTAAAAATAATTTTACCAAAAATTTTAAGGCTTGAAGGGTATTTCCTAAGTTGGTCTAACCGTGAGTGGGTTTACTTGAGAAGTTTTTGATATTTTTAGGCTATTTTGTAATTATGAAAATTGTAAAAACTAAATTGCAAAAATGAAAAAATTATTTCAAGGTCTTTCCATGCTTAGCTAAGAGCTTCATGTACCCTTAGAGGTGTGTTTCAAGCATTTTCAACATGTTGAAATACATATTATGCATTTTTAGCCTTTTAGGGATCTTTAAACTTTTTTTTTTAAAAAAAATTTAAGGACTTGTTTGAAAAAACATGAAAAATTATTTTAAGGCTAAAGGTGCTTGGCTGAATACTTCTTGTGATTTTTAGTATGATTTCTATGATATTTTGTGATGTGTTTGATGTATAATTTCAAGTTTAAATCATGTAGGGATTAAACTGCAAAGTTAGAAAAGTTAGAAGTTCATTAGCTAAAACCTTATATTTTAGGGTCGAAAGGGTTATTTCTTAGATCAAATCACCCATTTAGTGTATTTTGTTCATTTTAGGGATATTTCTTGCATTTTTAGCCATTTTAGGCTTACAATGTAATTATGAAAAATTTCGGGACCTATTAGCGATTTTCCATTTTAAGTAATCTTCAATATCAAAGCTACCTATTTAAGGTAAAATTGTCATTTCATATCATTATTAAGTCCTTTAGGGTTATCGAGATGCTTTCATGATGAAGGTAGACCTTAAGGACATTCTAGTAATTTACCTTAGAATCGACTTTGTTATGATTACTAGGGTACTTCCATGTCAAAGATGCATAATAGGTAGGTTCATCTTTTTATGAAGTTATCGACTCTTTCATGGTTATCGAGATACTTTCATGTCGAAAGTACACTTAGGGGTATTTTAGTCTTTTACCTTAAAATTAAGTCCTTTGTGATAACCGAGATGATTTAGTCCTTTAGGGTTACTGAGAACTTTCACATCGAAGATACACGTTATGAAAACTTTAGTAGTTTTTTTTTTAAATCGAGTTCTTTAGGCCCATTGGGATACTTACATGTCGAAAGTGCACTTTAAGTGACATTTTTGTCTATTCAACCAAGTCTGAGTCCTTAGAGTCTAGTTTCATACTTTTTGTTGAAACCAGGTTTTAGGATAATTTTTCTTTATTACTTTTTATAAAATCAAAAATTTAAAACAATGGCAATGTCTCTAAATTAAGGTAATACATGGAATATCTCCCGACCTATGGAAGGTGTTTTGCAAATTATTTTAATAACGAGATATCCTTTTAAGAATGAAATTTAGGATTTTTAAAGTTTTGTAAAAATAAAATCTTTCATATCTCTCTAACCCTCTAGTGAGGTGCGAATAATGTTTTGATTTTAAAACCTTCCATATTCCTTTGGCTCTCTGGTGGAGTGCAAAAGATAATGATAAAACCTTTCATATTCCTTCAATCCTCCGATGGGGTACAAAAAATATTTTGATTTTTTAAAAATATTGAAAAGCCAATTTTCCCAAGTAGAATAATAAATTTTTTTCTTAAAACTCCATTTCATTATATGGAATTATAATTAAATACTAGATATTAAAATCAAATAAAAATCAAATTGAAGTTAAGAGGTGATTAATAAGGTATTGATTATCAGGCATCATGAGAGAGATCAATCTCTCGTGATTGTAACAACTTTTGAACCCTTTCACATGATTTTGGTGTTATCGCATACCTCTCTAGTTTATTTTTAAGGGTTTTGTAACCCTTGAAATACAAACTTTGATAGGTAACGAATCTCACCTAGTCAAGTGAATGATTCATCTTGACGACTCGATCACCAAAAAAAAGAAAAGATAATAATAATGTGGCCCCTAAAAGTACAAAATATTGATATATAGACATATATATAGGAACAAGTGGTACACTCGCCTTTCAAGTTCGGCTGATTAGGATTCATATCTTAGCCATGTTGTGACAACTTGGAGACTCCATTAGAGACTAGTAAGAGAATCAAGCCAATAATTAATTACGTGTTAACTAAATTTTAATTGATTTGGTTTCAAATAATCTAATTATGACTCTTGGCATTTCTAAATTTTTTATTTTATTTTACACTAATCCATTTTTATGTTTCCTTTATATTTTGAGGATATAGGATAGGGTTTTATTTTCCATGTTATGTCACAAGAAGGTTTGTTTATCCCTTCATACACACTAAACACATGCAATAGTTTCTCCTCCAGATTTATAGTCCAATATTTTAAAAGAGGTGAAGCGGCTTTGCCTTCTGAGGTATTAGCCTTTGTCTAGGCCAATGAAAAGCCTATTGAGTGTAAATTCATATGCCTACCTGAGGTGTTAGCCTCATTACTGGCATAGAAGATACTCCTACTCCAACTGAACCCTTTTCAACCTAAACCCATGACAAGTAAAGATAGCATAGCTTGTTTGTCCTTTTTAGGCTATGGAGCAATTGAAAAACCTATTTAAAGGTGTAACCTAAACCTCATATAATGAACCATACTAACCTTCCAATCAATACCATGCCCGATTTTAGATGTCACCAAAAAAATTAAAAACACGGGAAGGGATAAAATTACTATTTTCTCTCTTTATTTGAATATTTCCATTTATTTAGATAATTTATTTGGAAAATTTATGACTTTCATTTATTTAGACAATTTATAATCATTTTGTTTTTCATTTTGAAATGTTATTATTATTTAGATTTAATATTTCCTATGGATAACGACTTATTTCTCTTTTTATGGTGCATTTTTCATATGCATATAAGAACGCTATCTTTAAAAATAGAATTTTAACTCAGGTTAATTTTCATATAACTTTATGGTAAATGAGTAAATGCACTAATGATTTCCAAGGACTTCCAGGAGCTTTGTACTGAGTCAGAATTGATCAGAAAGAGCACAAGGACTGTATACTGAAGGATTTTGTGTCTGAGTTGCTAAAGATTACACATCTGGACCTCCATCAAAATAATTTAAGAAAGTTGGTAGAAATATAGGATCCATCGAGAAATGCACAGCAGATATGATTTATTGAAAAATATGGACAGATCACATTCTTCCTTAAGATAAAAGTTCATAAATAGTTGGTCAAGGCCGTGATTGAGTTTTAGGATCTGTCATTCTTATGTTTCTCATTTAATCAGCATGATATAACTCCAACAATGGAAGAGATCTCAGCTCTACTCGAGCTTGGACCTTTGGAAACGAGGCCAATGTATTGTAAGGAACATAATCTGACTAATTTCTATAAGAAATTGGGCAAAGTTTTTGACATAGATTTTAAGTTAGGCCACCATCATGTTCAATAGAAGGGGAACATTAGTGTTATTTCTTGGCAGTAGTTTTTATGAGAATACATTCGAGTATACTCCAACACTGAGAAAGCCCTTGACACATTTGTCTTAGCCATATACGATTTGGTTTTTTTCTCGATAGTATTTGGACATGTAGAAGCAAAAATGGTAGACTTATTCGGTTGGCCATTCTCTTTGAGATAATTCGATCACTGAACGCATGCCGAAAAGAAGGTCAATGGAAATTATATGAGAGTGCTCTGTTGTTGTATATTTAGGCCCAGATTCATTTCTAGTGTAAAAGAGATAAGAAAGCCAAACCATATTTCTCATATTTTGTCCTTCCTCAACAATTTATCAAGAAAAATGGCCCAAGTCAGGAACCAAGGATTAATGGGTTGAGACATTCAATAACTTTGCTTCTAATGATATAACATCAAGAGCATCTTGGTTTTCACCAAAGCCCTTTGTCTATTGGTGTAGGAATTTACTATTTATGCATGTGCTTGGTATTTAAGGTACTGTGGGACAATATGGATCCCAACAATTTATTTCGATGACTTTAGAACTACTTAGCATTGATCTTGAATATCAAGGGGAAGGTTATAGAAAACCACTTCAGGCAACTGCTTTAAAATGGAGGGAAGATAGAAGTCCGAGTTACATGCATTTATAGGTCAGACTACCCAGAGGAAAATTTAGGGATATAACATGTCATTGTTGGTATAAAAAAATCCATTCCCTAAGTCCCTATTTGACCAAAGCTCGTCATGCCTTCAAAGATTGATTTGATTAAGAAGGAACCTACTAGGTAGTAGAAAATAGTGAATGATGAGAATCAAGTACTACTGGAAGAAGTTGCCTATTTAAGAATGAAGATGAAGGCTAAAGACAAAAAAAGTCAAAAGAATGAAAGAAAAGTATAATTTAATGAAGATAGACTTGGTAGAATAGAACAAGAAACTAAAGTTTGCCAAGATATCTGAGTGCTCCAGCAGGACTTATAAGGAGTGATGGAAGAAATGTACAAACTTCATGAAGAGTTATGGACATGGAAAACTAAACCTTTGGAAGGAGAAGTCAAAGAAGTCATTTTTGAAAGAGAAAAAAAGGGGCACGTTGATACTCGTCTAAGCTAAAGAGGTCCATTAAGCAAAATGAGCAACTCTGAGCTACCCTGGATGAAGAATAGGGAAGGGTATTCTAACTAATTCAAGAAAGCAAAGCTCTCATGATAACTATTTAAAAGATAAGACAAGAATTACAATAGAGAGAAGAAAATATTCATGCTTTGGTACAAGCCTACTAGGATATGGACACATATTGGTTCAAGAAATTATTGTGGTTTAAAGACAAGCGCAAAAGATAGAAAGATAGGTGCATAGGCAGACAAATCTATAGCTATCATCTTACTAAAAAGATTCACTCAACTGTTATCCAAGCTAGAAAAATGATGGATAAGATTATGGTCCTACAGATACAAATAAACCCCATGAGCGACATGGATACATTATACTAAAATTTTAGAAGATGCTTAAAAATAATACAAGTTAAGACCTTCTTTGGATATAATCCATACATAATCAACAATGTGAATGTGTAGTTCTCTACAAAGTTACTGAAAATTTTTGAGTTTAGAATCTTTTGCTAAAACAAGCATTCCTATAAGTGCATTCATATACACATATGTTTATAGCATGCATACATACATCATGCATACTCATGCATTTATTAATTTCACCAATTCATAAATAAAAATTTAACTTAAGGAAATTTAGAATTTGAAAGGTTTCAATATTGCAAACCCAGAGAGATCAACTAAACAACCACCCACTCATTGGTACTATACATAATATAGAGCAAAAAGAATGGCTAAAGACCAGTTAGCTAGACTAGAAAGATTGGAAGAAAGTTAACGTGAGGCGCAAGATGCCAGGATTAAGAAACAAGAAGAATTGCAAGCACAAGTCACAAGATTGATGGAATTGCTCATGCTGATAGAGCCAACACACCAATAGCTAGAAATTGTTATCGAACTCCTGCTGTGCGATTTAAAGGAGCACAAATCAAAAGATAACTCATTAACATGCAAGATACATAATTAACAAGTACACAAAATGTGCAACCAGCAAACAACCAAAACATGTTGGTGCCACAAGCCATTCATATTAACATAGATGCTTTTTCGAAAAGGCAAATGTAAGAACCATAACTGTACAAGAAGAGTCAATAGCTCGTGATCCTGAAGAAAAAGAAAAGTGTAAACAGAATGGTAACAACCAAGATAAATTTTGGAAATAGAAAATGGAAAGTTATAGCCTCTTCAAAGCAGACTAAAGTCTATAGAAGGGGCAGAACCTGACGGTAGTGCTAATGTTGAAGATCTCAGTCTAGTGCTAAATTTAGTTCTTCCATTAAAGTTTAAGATACTAAATTTGAGAAATACAAAGGCAGAATGTCACTCTAAGCTTATATCAAAATGTTTATCCAAAAAATAGATGGATATGCATAAAATGAAAAGTTCCTTATCCATTGCTTTAAAAAAAGCTTGTCAAGGTCAGCACTTTGACATTATAATGATCTGTACTGTATTTAAATTCAATATTGGACCTATTTGGCAAACACATTTTTGTAACAATATAAGCACATGGTCGAATGAGTACTAGATAGGCTAACACTGTAGAAGATGGAGAAAAAGCCCAAAGAATCTTTCAACCCCTATTAACTGAGAAAGAAACAACCATGCTATTTGTCAATAGTTTACACCCTCTTTACTATGATAAATTGGTAGGGAACCAACTAAGAGTTTTATTGACCTTATCATCTTAGGGGAAATGATTGAAATAACTAGAAAAGCTAAAAATTTGTAATTGGTGAATTTTTCATAGGGAAAATGGTAAGATCTAGTAAAAGGAAAGAAGAGGCTCTATCTGTTAACTACGTTGGTCAGCCATATTGTCAAGGACCTCGTCTTTATTATCAAAATTAAGGCTAACAGGCCAATAATACACATTCTTTTAACATGCATTAAGCTATTGCTCCACCAACCCACAGATCAGTATTTTAAATCTTCTTCCTCAAAATTAACTGAGGCCCAATGATAATTAGATAACCCAAAGAGCCAATCAACCTAGACCCTGTTACAAGCCTCTTTTTATTCTTATAAAGAAATATTTGATAAGCTTATCGAGGCTCAATTAATAGCCCCTATTTTTACCAAACCATATGAAGGTAATTTTCTTAGCTAGTATGATTCGAATTTTAACTATGAATATCATGCAATAACAGGCCACTTAATCGAGAATTGCCCAGCTTTTAAGAAAAAGGTCTAAAGTGTTCTTAATGTAGGTGCCTTTTGATTTGATAATGCTTCAGGACCTAATGTTGCAGCAAATCCTCTACTTAATCTTTATAAGCTTGAAGGAACACCTTAATCATTGATAATGTATGATAAGTAAAGACAAATGTCCAAGAAGTCAGAACCCTAATGGAAAAGGTTTAGTGATTCTGACTAAAGATGGAATCTTTGGTCAGAATCGTAAAAATTCAAAAAACTAATCAGATGTGATGTTTAATTTCTATAAGTTTCATATGACTCAAGGACATGCATTACAAAATTGCCTAGCATTTTTAAATTTGATTCAAAGGATGATGGATAGTGAAGAAATTAAATATTACAACAAAGCCGGCCAAGGAAGAAAAATCAATTAATATGGTTGGTGAAAAATCATCATAACCAACATATAGGGTTGGTTACCCCTTTATCATATACTGTAACCAATCAAAGGCTACACCTCCCAAAGCTGAAATTATTCCCAAACTCATCATCAAAACTCTAGTAGCTTTTTCATACAAAGATAATAAACAAGTGCCATAGAGATATAATGGTGGAGTAATAACCCTAAAGGCTGCTACAAGCCATTTAGTTGTCATTAACATTACGGGGGCTAGCCACATGGCACAAAGTGGTCATCATTATGGCTTTAAAACCAGTGAAGTTGGTGCCAAAGCAAAACCAAAGGGACAAACATCTGAAAAAGCTATAGTTACTAAAGATGTCCCAATAAAAGTTCAAGAGCCAATTAAAGAAAAAGAAACAGCCAAATTTCTCAAGTTTATAAAACATAATGAATATAGCATTATGGAGCAATTGAAGCAACAACCAATAAAAATCTCTCTACTAGCTCTATTGCTCAGTTCAGAGTCGTATCAAAATGCTCTATTAAAAGTGCTTAACTAGGCATATGTCCTTCAAGATATATCGATAAATAAACTTGAGTTCCTAGTAAGTAATATTATTGCTAATAATTTTATTTCATTCAATGATAACGAAATGCCATTATGAGGGACCACATCCACAAAAGCTCTTCATATAACAATAAATTGCAATGACACCATATTGCTTAGAGTTCATTAATAATAGGTTGGCTTTGAACATGATGTCATTAATCACTTTATCTTATTTACCAATTGACTCTACCTAGATTAAGCACAGTTAGATAGTTGTCAAAGCATTTGATGGAATAAAAAAAATTAAAGCATTTGATGGAGCATCAACCTATGCTTATCTTAAGTAGAGTTTCTTATGATAGATGTCATTTAAGCATAAAATTTTTTATTAGGACAACCATGGATCCATTATGTTAGTGCTGTACCATCATTATTTCATTAAAAAGTCAAATTTATAATTGATGAAAAAATGGTCAGCATATATGGAAAGGAAGACATCATAGCCATGACTTCTACTGAAGCCTCTTATGTTGAGGTAAATACTAAAGTTAAAGATACAAAGATTATGGTCCATAAATTACCTCTAAAACCAAAATGTAAGCTAGTGTAGTAAAAGTTAAAAAGAAAGCAATTAAAAATGCTCTTAAAAATTAAAAAAGAGGTAAAAACAAATTGAGGCTAGAATTTTCAAGGTGGCAAAACACTGAAAGTGGGTTATGAATGTCATCCCGATTCTTAAAAAAGATAGGAGAGTTAAAATATGCATAGATTATCAGGATTTAAGTTGAGCAAGTCCTAAAGGATAATTTTTCTCTTCCCCATATCAATACTCTAATCGATAACACTGTGAAGAACTATATGTCTTCTTTCATGGATGGATTTTCAAGGTATAACCAAATAAAAATGGCACCGAAAGACATGGAAAAGGAAACATATGTGACAATGTGGGGCATCTTTAGCTATAAGGTGATGCATTTGGGTTAAAAACGCTGGGCCAACCTATCAAAGGGCAATGGTTACTCTATTGCATGATATAATGCATAAAGAGATTAAAGTATATACAAATGATATGATTGCCAAATCACCCTAAGAGAAAGGACATGTCACACATTTATGGAGGTTGTTCAAAAAGCTAAAGAGTATCAATTGAAGTTGAGTCCTATAAAATGTACTTTTGATGCAAGATTAGGGAAGTTATTAGGCTTCATCATGAGTGAAAAAGGAATTGAAGTTAATCTTGATAAAATTAGAGCTATTCTAGAATTGCTACCGCTACACATGCAAAGAGAAGTAAGAAGTTTCCTCGGGAGATTAAATTACATTGCCTATTTCATTTCTAAACTTACGAACATATATGATCCAATTTTTTGGTCCCTTCAAAAGTACAACCTGAGAGAATGGGATGAAGAGTGCCAAATGGGATTCTAGAAAGTGAAACATTAGTTGTTGAATTTACAGGTTCAATTACCACTAATTCTAAGGTAATCCCTCATACTATACCTCTCAGTATTTGAGACATCAATAGGATGTGTGTTGGGGCAAGATGATAAAACATAAGAAGAAAAAAAAGCCATTTATTACCTCAGCAAAAAGTTCTTGGATTATTACGTAAATTACTCCTAAAAAAAAGATATGTTGCACTTTAGTTTGAACCGCATGAAGACTCAATTAATACATATTGTACACCACATAGCTGATCACTAAAATGGATCCGATCAAGTACCTTTTCTAAGTGCGAGCATTATCAAGACGGATAGCTAGGTGGCAAGTCTTTTTATAGAATACGATATAGTCTATGTGAGTTAGAAAGCTATAAAATGAAGTGCCATTACCAAATTCTAAGCAAGTCAGGCACTTAATGACTATCAACCTTTAGATTTTGATTTCTTTGATGAAGACTTGATAAATGTATCAATGGAAGAAGATGAAAAATAGCCCAAAGAATTGATATGGAAGATGTATTTTGATGGAACATCAAATGCTCAGGGTCATAGAGTTAGGGCAAGTTTGATATCCCTAAAAAGAGACTCTTATCCTTTCACTGCCAGATTAAATTTTAATTTCACAAATAATATGGTAGACTACAAGAAGTATGTTATAGGACTCCAAGCAGCCATAGAAAGAAAGGCTAAAGTATTAAAAGTCTATAGGGATTCAGCTTTGGTAATTTATCAATTATGTGGTGAATAGGAAACTCAAGATTTAAGGCTGTTCAAATATAAAAAGTTGATTTTAGAATTGCTAAAAGAATTCAAGAAAGTAGTCTCAAGATAATAATCAAATGGACAATGTTCTAGCCACCATTGCCTTAATGTTACAGTAAATAAAGGATAAGAAGTGACCCTAATTCATATAAGTTTATATGAGTCTCTCACACATTATCATAATGTTGAAGAGAAGCAAATGGCCTCCCATGGTATTACGACATCAAACAATACCTTAAGGATCGAAAATATCCTGACAATGCCTCTGAAATAGATAAAAAAACATTAACCAGACTGGCAATAAGCTTTGTTCTAGATGGTGAGATACGTTACAAGAAAAGTTACGAATGACATTACTAAGGTGAGTGGATGCTTCGAAAGTATAGTAAATATTGGATGAGGTATAGAGTAGTTTGTAGAATTCATGCTAACGAACACAAAATGGTAAGACAAATCATAAAGTTAGGCTACTTCTATATGATCAAGGAAGGTGACTTCATTAACCATGCCCAAAAATGCCATAAGTGTCAAGTCTATGCCAACAAGATTCATGTATTGCCTTCAACATTACACATTATAACTGCATCTTGGCTATTTTCAATATAGGGCATGGATGTTACTGGGCCAGTTACCTCTATAACTTTGAACCGTCATTGTTTCACCTTGGTGGCTATAGGCTACTTCACTAATGGGTCAAAGCAGCCTCCTATGCAAATGTGATAAAGTCAATAGTGATAAAATTCCTGAAGACCAATATCATTTGTTTATTCAAAATCTGTTAACCTTGATTTTGGTTTTGATAGAACAAACAACTTAAGTTAAATTAATACTGAACTTGGCATTTGTGTTTAAATTGAAAAGCATTTTGAAAAATACTAAGTTTGTAATTTGTCAAAAATTATATGTTCTAAAATTTATATTTATACTTAGAATAATTTTTTAGATTTGTTTGAGTCAACAAAAATCATTTCACAAATGTTTTTGAAGGTTGGTATTGATACAAAGAACAAATGTATTGATATTATGCTTAAAAACCCTTAAATGTATCGATACAACCTACTTAGTTTGATACTCACCCTATGTGTATCGGTACAAGGCTTGGTAGTAGCCAAGGTTTGGTTGAAACCCTCAAATGTATCGATACAAGTGTATATGTATCGATACAGCATGCTTAGTATTGATACAAGGCTTGGCAGTAGCCAAGGTTTGGCTGAAACCCTCAAATGTATTGATACAATAGTATCTGTATTGATATAGCTTGCTTAGTATCAATACTCAGATCCTTATATTGATACAACAAGCTGTAATGGTCACTTTTTTATTCTTGTATCGATACTATTGGTATTATATCAAAACTATAGCATGGGATTAAACAAAAACAAGCATTTTTGAAGGCTACAATGGCTTTCCAACCACCACATTAAATGCCCAACGTCTATGAATCAATTTTCAGCTATAAATAGAGGTTCCAAACAACTGAAGAAGTAGAGATACAAATTTGATTGAATTATTGAATAACAAAAGCTCAAAATCATTAAATTCTTTATTTCTACTTGTATCAAGTTCATACTCTTCAAGCCTATTTGTATCTCATTCATCTTGTACTTAAATTCCAAATAACATTTACCTACTAAAGGTTCAATTTGTTTGCAAAATACTTCATTCGTATCACAAAAGGGATTATGTGAAAATGAGTGAAAATATTTAAGAGTTTGGGGCAAAATTCTCAAAAGAATTGAAAGGTTCTGTCTAAGCCTTAAAAGATAGTGGTGTAAGGTTATACCTTAGCCTTAAAGGCAATAATTTGTTTAGTGAATTATGGGAATCACCTTTGTAAGAAAGTACCAAAAAGAGAGGACGTAGGTGCCGAATTAAAGGACCAAACCTCTATACATTGATTGTTGGTTTTTCTTATCCTTATCTTATTTTTAATTTTTAATTTACTTCAAATTGGTCAAGTTTTTATAGAACCAATTCCCTTTCTTTTACTTTAATCTCTCCTTTAAAGCTAACAATTGATATTGAAGCTTTGGTCTCTATTATAGGCCTCACAACCTTGAAAAAAGATCCTTGATAGCTTAAAAATGGAGAATGCAAACATTCTAATTAAAGCCTCAAGAAGCCCACAAGAGTTGAAAAGCCAAAATGAAGTTTGTCTCATGGCATTTGAGATAAATGAAAATACTATAGGACTTGAAAGGCATTCCATCATGAGACCTTCATTCTTCAATGGTGGTAACTACTCATATTGGAAGACAAGATAAGGCTCTTTATCCAAGCAAACGACTATGAAGTATGGAAGATCATCATCAATGGACCACTCATCCCAAAGAAGAGAGTTGGAGATTATGTTGTGCCAAAGGAAGAAGAAGAATGGGATGAACAAGACACCAAAATGGCAAAATGAAATGCCAAGGCCATGCACATATTATTTTGTGCTTTTGGTCCGAGTAAGTACAAAGTGTCTCACTAGGTGACAATGCTAAGCAAGTGTGGGATAACTTAGCAGCCACACATCAAGGAACAAATCAAGTCAAGGAATACAAAACAAGCATGCTCACACTTGACTATGAATTATTCAAGATAAAGATGGATGAAACCATTAAAGAAATGTCAGATAAGTTTACAGAAGTTATCAATGGGTTGAAGGCACTCGAAAAGACTATCCAAATAAAGAGATGGTAAATAAGCTATTTAATAGTCTTCCTAAGTCTTGGGAAACAAAAGTGATAGCAATTGAAGAATCCAAAGATCCCAACACACTCTCTTTGGATGAACTCATAGGTTCTCTTCTAACCTATGAAATAAAGATCAACCGTGGACAAGAACCATCAAAGAAGGCAAGTGTTGCCTTTAAAACCACTCCTAGTGATAATGGTGAAGAGGTTGAGGAAGATGAAGAAATGGCCATGTTCGCAAAGATTCAACAAATTCATGAGAATGAATAAAGCAAGAAAACCTCGTAAAGAAGAAATAATGAAAAGTGACTCAAGCAAGAAAGAGAAAAAACAAATTATTTGCTATGAGTGCAAGAAACCGAGACATATCAAATTTGAATGTCCAATGTGGAAGAAATCAAACCCAAAAAAGCAAAAGAAAAAGGCTATGATGGCCGCATGGAGTGATAGTGATACATCCGATAATGATGATGAGAAGATGGCCAACCTATCTCTCATGGCTCATGATGAGCCCAAGGTATCTTCTAATGCTAATACTTACTCATTTGATGAATTACAAGATGCATTTGATGAATTAGCATTAGAATTCCAATTATGAATTTAAAATACAAGAAAACGATTTCTAAACTTAAGGAAGAAAATGAAACACTAAGCATGTCAAATAATGATCTTAAAAAGAGAGTAGATGAGTTACAAGTCAATATTGATGATCTAACCAAGAAGAACATAAACTTGCACAACTCATTTATAAGGTTTTATATGGCACAAAAAAATTGAACAACATGCTAGAAACACAAAAAGCATTCTTTGATAAAGATAGTTTGGGCTATAATAGAATAAAAAAAGAAACTAACTTTAAGAATTTCTTTATAACACAAAACTAATCATTTGATGCATCTAGTATATGTACCAATTGCCATAAACTTGGTCACACATTCCATACATGTTCCTATAGAGGCAAGCTTATTAGGAGAATATGGGTCCCCAAAGGTGTTGGCACATCTCAAGATGAAGCTATCAAATTAAAATAGATCCCAAAAGGCATAAAAATTTTGAACACTAATACTCAAGAACCTATGAAAATTTGGGTACCTAAAAAGAAAATATGATTTTGTGGTTGTAGGAGGAAGAGCATTGCTTCAAAGCAAATTCAATAAAGAAAAATTCTTGGTACCTTGATAGTGGATGCTTAAGATACATGGTCGGTGATAGAAATCAATTCATGAGCTCAGGCCTAAGGATGGAGGAATTGTTACTTTTGATGATAACTCAAAAAGACAAATTAAAGGTATTAGA
>JBBYHL010376521.1:0-21779 GCA_038381835.1 Adansonia madagascariensis
TTAATATTTAATTAAATTATTAAAAGAATATTAAAATAAAATTCATTATTAAAGTTTTTTATTTATAAAAAAATTATGTAACTATAATTTCTTCATATTTATTTTTAGTATTAAATTCGGGTTTGGGTTCAAGTCGGGCTCGGGTTCAGGTTTTTTTGAGTTTGGGTTATTTCAAGGTTCGGGTTCTTTCGGGTTTGGGTCATTTCGAGTTCAGGCTATTTCGGGTTCGGGCCATTCAGGTTCGAGTCTTTTCGAGTTCGGGCCATTGACTTTTTGGTCAAATCGGATTCGGTTTGGGTTCAAGCTCGAGTTTTTTCAAGTAAGTTTTCGGGTTTAGGTTCATTTTGTAACCTCTAATCAATCTTATTATGGATAGCACCATGTTCGTTCATCATTGTCCTATGTATAAAGGAAAAAAGTTATCATGGAAAAACTAAGAATTAATGCGAGAAAAAATTTTACCCCAAGTGGACCCTTTAGGGCATTATAATGGCTATTGGGGCAAATGAAAATGTGTTTTTGCTAGCGATGATGTACAAACATCATCACCTTACCTACATGTCTACATGTAGTTAAGGTCACACGCATAACTCGCAAGGAAAAAAATAAAGTAATCGCATTATGAGTAACAATGTTCGTTTATCTAAATTAAAACAATTACAGCACCATCTAAGGTGAAACAAAAATCTTACCACAAATGATGATGTTCAATTATAATCACTTGATTTACATACTCAAAATGAAAAATAAAAAGAAAAAGGTAAGAAGTGTTCCCTATGTGTACCTAATTCGTTAACTTCTAAAACTGGATATAGCTCTAACTAGGTTAGGCCTTTACAATTCATTACATGAAGTTCGAGTTGCACATCTAAACAGGTCCTTAAAATTGTTCCTTGAGTCCAGAAAAAACTAACAAGGTACCCCATTCCTTACCCATCACAGGTTTATGCCAAAAAGGGTTCAATTTGAGTGGGAGTATCTTCTATGCCCATAACAAGGCTAACAACTCAAAAGGCAAAGTTACTTCACCCTCCTAAAATATTGGGTAACATATGCCTCCATAAGCCTGAGGGAGAATATAATGGTATGCATGTTCACAATGTGTGCAAGGAACAAACAAACCTATTATGACTTGACACTTTTTAAAAATAATAAAAATCATTATCCTAAATGCCCTAAAGATAGTGAAAAATAATATATATATATATATCCAAATTTTCATATAAATAAAAAATATAATAAAATATTTATTTTAAAAATATTGAGAATTATTAATTAAATACTAGTTGAGATCGAATAAATCAAAATTTTGTTAACATATGATTAATTTCAGGCTTGACTCTCTAACCTATCCCCAGCGAAGTCGCCAAGCTATCGTAACATGGCCCAAATACAAATCCTGACCAATCGAACTTAAAAGGCTATTGTACCCCTCGTTCCTATATATCTGTATAGCATTTTTTATTTTGGGGGGCTATGTCATTATTATTTTTCTTATTTTTCATGTTTGGAGATTGCGTCATTGAGATGAATTGCTTACTTGATTTAACCTTAAATAATCATCATGAAATGACTATTTAGTTTTCTCAGGGTTGTTACCAATCTATTTTGGTTGGGTGAAATTGGTCACCTGCTAGAGTTTGTATTTCAAGGGTAAAATCGTAAAAAACAAACTCCAAGGCAACACTAGCACCAACAATCACATGAAAGGGTTCGAGAGTCTATTATAATTATGAGTAAGGAATGATCCTCTCATAATGTCGTGAAATTGGTACTTTATTAGTCACATTTTAATTTAAATTTAAATTTTGATTTGATTTTAATATCCAGTGTTTAATTATAATTTCCACATATTAAAATAAAATTTTATGAAACAACTTTATTATTCCATTTGAGAAGGGTTTTCAATATTTTTGAAAAATCGAAATATCTTTTGTACCCTACTAGAGGACTAGAAGAACACAACAGGTTCTATCATTAAACCTTTCGCACCCTATCAGAGAATCTAAGGCATATGAAAGTTATTTAAAAAAACAAAATATCTTTTGCAGCAGACTAGAGGGTCCAAGGAACATGAAAGGTTTTATTTTTTCAAAATTCAAAAAATCTCGATTTTTTCATTTTTAAAAGGATATCTCATTATTAAAATAATCTGTGAAATCCCTTCTACATGCTGGGAGAAATTTTGAATACTACTTTAATTCGGAGATATTTCTTTAATTTTAAAATTTCTAGTTTCATAAGAAATAATAAAAATTTGTCTTAAGACCCAATTTCGACAAAAAGTGCAAAACTAGACTCTAGGACTCGAGTTTGGTCGAAGAGACCAAAATGTCCTAAAATGTACCTTTGACATGAGAGTATCCCAGTGATTTTAAAGGACTCGATTAATGTGAAATTATTAAAACATCTAAAAGATATACCTTTAACGTGAAAGTATCTCATTGACCCTAAGGGACTCGATAACTTCATAAAAGGATGAACCTATTCCTACTGTGTACCTTCAACATGAAAGCATCTTGGTGATCACACAAGACTTGGTTCTAACATAAATTATGAAAATGCCCTTAAGGTCTACCTTTGATGTGGAAATATCCCCATGACCTAAAAGATTCAATAATTACGTAAAAAATGAACCTACCCTATTATGCACTTTGACATAGAAGTATCCTAATGATCATAAAATAGTCGATTCTATAGTAAGTTATTAAAATACCCTTAGGGACAACCTTCATCATGAAAGCATCCTCGCAACCTTAAAGACTCCAAAATGATACGAAATGACAAATATACCCTAAATGAGTAATTAGGATATCAAAGATGACTTTAAATGCAAAAATTGCTAACAGGTCCTTAAATTTCTCAAATTACATTTTAGCCCCAAAATGGCTAAAAAGGCTAAAAATATTCTTGAAATGACCAAAGTACCCTAAATGGGTAATTTGATTAGAAAATTACCCTTTTGACCCTAAAATTAAAGGTTTACCTAATGACTCCAAACTTTTCTAATTTTACAAAATGGTCCTTATATGAAATAAACACAAAACCAAATATCAAACATATCAAGATTAACATAGAAAATATTCAAAATATCACCAAAAACATTTAACAAAACACCATTGGCCTTGGAACAATTTTTTTTTAAGTTTTATAAACAAGTTCTTAAACTTTTTAAAATTACAAAAAGGCCCCCAAAAAGGTTAGAAATGCATAAAACACATTCAAACATGTTAAAAGGCATGAGAAACACCCCTAAAATTCCTAACATAGATTTGGCCAAGCTTGGATGGCCAGGAAAAATTGTTGCAATTTAGTCTCTAAACTTTTTATGATTACAAAATAGCTTAAAATAAAAAAAAAACTTAACAAATAGATACATATATGGTTTAGCCAACATGGGAAATACTCTTCCAAGGCCTTAAAATTTTGGTAAAATTATTTTTAGATCCCTGCAAGATTAAAAGTGACAAAATAGTCCAAAATACCATAAAATCAAGCATGAAAAATTATCCAAAGGCCACCATTAAATTCTGCCAACATGAATATCAAAAATAATTTTTTCATCACATAATTTTGTGATTATCAACATAAATATATGTCCTAATTTCTTCCAAGATTAAATATGAATGGAATCATAAAAAAAGTGTGAAAATATCAACACAAATCATCATGAAAATGCCAAGGAATATAGAACAAAATATATACATATGAAAAAAACATAATTTCTACTAACAAATACAAATAATCTTGATAAAAATCACATTATTGCTAACAAAAATCAAATTTGACAATTATATCAAGAAACTTTGATCATAGCCATCATAGTTGGCTTTTAAACAATGATCAAAATCCATGAGCCTAAGTAATCAATAGGCTCATTAAAAAAAGAATCATGCATGAAATGAACAAAAATTGATGTTCTTATAAGGGAAACTACCTTAAAAAGCTTGAAATTTTAAGAAATTCTAATTTTTTTTTTATGTTTTTTCTTATATAAAAGATCCCTTTTGAAATGAACTATCCTTCCCCAAAAGGAAGATTCGACTAAGGGAAAAAAATATCCCCTTAACTGAAAATCAATATATTTTTTTATTATTTTTTTATTTTGTCAATTTTCATGGATATTTATGAATTAAGATAAGTATTAATTAAATTACCTTGTACTATTAGCCTAGTCACCATATATGACTCATCATTTTAATGATGATCAAGGTAAGATCACTTGATGCCATAGTTAAAATCAAATTAAATTGCTTAGGAGAAAATTGAGAACCAACTAAATTAGTTCTCATGAAACTAGCTTATAAATTTCTAAAGTTAAAAATTAAAATTAAAATAAGTAAACATAAAAAACTTTTGGAAATGAAAGAAATAAAATAAATAATAGAAAAATCTTGATTAAAAGTCCCAAACTCATAAAATTTCATGTGAAAAAAATTTTATAAAAAAATTTGATATTTAATAAAAATGAATTAGAATTTCAAAAGCTATATTCAAGCTATTTTCTTAAAATATTTGAAAATATTTAAAGTTCTAAACTCTGAAAAAATTTACAAAAAATTTTTGTAGATAAAAAAGTTTGTATTTTAAAACCAAGAAAATTCTAAAAATACATTCAAATTTATAAAAATGAATTAAATTCAATACATTAATCAAAATATTAACTAATAAACATAATAGAGATGAAAACCTAAAATTCAAAACAAATTTTAGCAAAAAACTTTTACAAGCTTGACACTCGTGGTATTGTGAAATTTTCAAAATTATGAAATAAATTTGAAAGCTTGACACCTCATGGTGAAAAATTTTAATAAAAGGTTTTCTTGAATATTTTTGATTTTTTGGAAAACGTATTGAGATAAATATGACACAAGTATCTATAAAAATATATTACAAAAAAATCTCGAAGAATTCCTAAAAATAAAAATTTTGACCGTAACATTGTATGCAAAAATGAATTTCAAAATGTTAAAAGAATAAATTTAAATACTAATTTTTTACCTTAATATTCATCTTTTTCATCCAAGATTTATTCTCTACAACCTTTGAAATAGCGATTTTTCTATTATGTGCACCAATAATCATTTAAATATGATCAAATGGGTCTTGAAAACACCCAGTTTACTTGGATAAGGTCGATCCCTATAGGGATGATTACCTAATTATCGGTCTTGGATATTTTAAGATTATTGGAGAAAAAGCTTCGACAAAATTAAATGTCTACACCACGCTGTCCTATGATTTAGGACAAGGTTTTTAGGGTGAGGTAATGTGGACAACCTCACATTCAAAATAGAGGTCTAAATAAAATGAACAAGGTTACCCCATATGTGTTATGAAAGAGCAATTGTAAGGGTTCTTGAACCTAAAAGAAAAAAATTAGGAGAATAAGGGATTAAGTGCATATTTAGGTTATGCATAAAGCAACATGGCATATAAATTCATGGTTATTAAAGCAAATGATTTTATCTCCATTAATATGATAAATGATCATGAGATACAATATTTGATGATCAAAGGTTCAAGTTAATTTCTCATCATAATGATATTAATTAAGTTAGTTCAAATAAACTAAGAAATTATTCTTCCAAAATTAATAAAGAAAACCTATATTAGAAAAAAGTAAAAGAGCTAAGAAAGTCAAAGATTTTGGTGCAAAATTTTATATGTTTCTTGTTGAAGGAACAAGGAAAAATATGCTGTAAATGATAAAATGGACTCAATTATGGGAAATAATTCTTGTATTTTAATGGATTTACCTTTGGGTTGCAAACCAATTGGTTGCAAATGGATTTTCAAAAAAAATGAAAATGGATAGAACTATAGACAAGTTTAAAGCTAGACTTATTGCTAAGCGATTTACAAAGAAAAATGGAATTAATTGTTTTAATACATATACACCAATAGAAAAAATTACCATAATAAGAATGCTTGTAGCATTGGCCTCAATTTATGAATTAGAATTTCACCAAACAGATGTGAAAATCACATCATCAAATGGTGAACTACATAAAGAGATGTATATGGAACAACACGAAGGGTTTATGATTCTAAGACAAGAAAAGAAAGTGTGTAAATTGATTAAGCCTTTGTGTGGACTTAAAGAGGCCCTTAAGCAATGACATCAAAAGTTTGATGAAGTAATTTTAGCTAATGGATACATTATTAATTAATCTAATAAATGTATCTGTAGTAAATTTACAGAAGAGTAAAGGTGTCATCATTTGATCATTTTTGCATATAGTCAGATTAAGTTAAAAATATGAAAAAGTTCTTGTCTAGTAACTTTTCTATGAAAGAAATGGGTTTTACGGATATGATTTTGCAAATAAGGATACGTAGGCAAAATATAACAAAGTAATCTTATCCCAATCTCACTATATTGAAAAAATTCTCAAAAGGTTCAATCATTATGATTGTGCAACAGTTACAACCCCATTTAGTCTTAATATATAGTTTGAATCTAATAAAAGAATGCTGGTTGCACAATTGGATTATGCAAAAGTGATTAGTAGTTTGATGTATGCTATGACATACACAAGACTAGACATAGCTTTCACAATGGAGAAGCTTAGTAGATACACAAGCAACCAAAATAGCTTGCATTGGAAGGTCATTTTTAGAGTACTAAAATACTTAAAGAAAAAATTGGTTATGGCATTACATATTGTGGTGAACTTTTGATTTTGGAAGGATACATAGATGCAAGTTAGATAACCAATATGGATATTCATTCATCTACAAGTGTATAGATATTCATGATTAGTAAAAGTACAATATCTTGAGGATCTAAGAAGCAAACATTTATAATGGATTCTACTATGGCTTTGGAATCTATTGCTTTAACATTGCAAAATAAGGAAGCTGAATGGTTAATAAACCTTTTATGTGAAATTCCTTTATGGCCAAAGCCAGTGTCACCTATTTTAATACATTGTGATAATGAAGCTACACTATCAAAGGCCTATTGCCAAGAATACAATAGGAAGTCAAGACACATTGGTCTAAGACATAGCTATGCTAAAGAACTAACTATGGATGGGGACTATAGATTTTGTCAAGTTAATAGAGAATTTGGCAAATCCATTGACAAAAGGTCTTATAAAAAAATAGTGTCTTAAACTTCCAAGGGAATGAGATTCAAGCCCATAAATTCAAGTCACACTTAATGAAATTTTAACTCAATGCTTAATTAAGTCTTGAGTTTTAAAGAGCCCAAGTACATCATATGAATGCAGTTGCAAGCACTAATACATATTTATTTATCCCAAGGTTATTCAAGGTTTGGAACAGTATGTTAAGAAAAAGAAGTTGAGTTGATTCTCTTAATAAACCCATAACATGTAAACTAGAGTGTTTAAATGCTTTATACAGTAGCATTTTTAATAGAGTTCACCTATATGAGTGCAAATGGTGCCATTTCTTGAAGAAAAGGGCTTGGCTTTTAAGCACTCATGAAAGGATAGAAGACACATGGTTAGTTATAATGTCAACCATAGCTAAATGACTTTTTATAAGATATGAAATTCTACATATTTATTAGTGCATGATAATCATATAGGATTGTTGGTTTAGAATCTAAGATATAAGATCTACCATACAATTATGATTTGATCAATAATATTTTTCACTTAGATGAAGGTTTTAAATCAAAAGATACCTTCAATCAGAGACTTCTAGATGAATTTCAATTATTTCTTTTCCCAAGCCAATTTTTGACATCTTGGGACTTAGTTGAACGATAATAAAATAATATAATAATAAAAAAATAAGAACGATTGTTAGGTGCCATGTTAAAAAAATGTAAAAATGTGTTATTCATTAATGTATCAATACATCATGTTTTGGTCATTTTAGGCATTATTAGAGTCATTCGTAAGAGCAACAGATCATTTCCCGTCATTCTCCGCTAAGGTAAGGTGTTCAAAGAGTTAAAAGTATGAAAAATCTGGATTTTTGCATGCAAGTCTCAATACATGGCCATTAGGTATCGACACAAGGTTCCATATCATCAAAATTTCAAAATCTTGCTATTTGCATCGATACTTAAGGTGGTTTATCAATACCAAGGATGTTTGTATCAGTACAGGTTTATGTTGTAGCTAAAATTATGAATTTTGGCAAAAATGTATTGATACACAAGTGTTGTATTGATACAGCCTTTGTGGTATCAATATAGGCTATGTGGTCTTGAGACTGAAAGGAATTTTTGCTCTGTGTATCGATAAAGGCCATGTGGTCTCGAGATTGATACAAAATTCACTTTATATATTGATACAAAATTCTTTGCATCAATACAGGCAAGCATTTTTACCCATTTTGTGCCATTTTTTAGCATTTGCACCATTAATCTAAAAATTTGATTTAGCCACATTTTTGGTACAGAAAATCATCAAAATTTATACTAAGCCTCAGCTTGGACTTATGTTGGATCAAATAAACTTTTCAAGCCTAAATAGCCATGATAAGGGACATTTTTATCACATAATGCAATTTGTTAAGGTATTTTAGTATCTTCTTATGGTTAAGCTGCGTAAATTGGCCTTGATCCACTATTTTTGCTGGGCAAACCAATGAATTTGAATGGCAATTGAGCATGGTACCTTGTCCATACATGAGATACATGTACAAAACCCTAAAATCCACTTTTTTTTGCATTTTTATCTTCACTATTCACATTACTGTATTGGCAATGTTAGCTTAGATTAGAAGAGGATTACAGAGATTTTTTGATTCTCACACTCTCTAAAACATTCCTCAGCTACAAAAAAAAAAACCAAAAAACACTCTTATTCCCATAACTTCCCTAAGCCACCACCAAAAACCCTTCCAAAGCCCTTCATTTCACTCATTTTTCCTCTCAAAGCCTCCTTCCATTTTTAGTATACTCCTTAAGCTCATTCTTAACCATCTCTTTCTTGCTAACCAATAGTAAAGAGAGGGGGGAAAATAAGCTCAAAGTTAACTAGTGATTTGTTTAAAAGCTAAAGTAATGATTAAGGCCTCTTGGTATAACTTTCTTCTTCTCTTCATTTTATTTTCTATTATTATCATATTTATCACTTTAGTGAGAATTATCATGAAAGTGATGACTTTATCTGCAAACTTTATCCATCTTGAGGCCTTGGTTTCGATAGACTTTGGATTTTTGAAGCCATATTGACTTCTTTTGCCATATTCTACGATGCTTACATGCTTGGTTTGGGTTCAAATCATGTTTTTAATGTTGTCTAAAAATTCTAAAAAGTTTTTCTTTGTTTGAACATGTTCATAGCTTTCATGGCATGATTTTTTATGTCAATAATGAAGCTAACATTTCTATGCATCTTGTTAGTTATTTTTCCAAATTTTTCTTGTTATATTTGTATCAAAATATCATCTTTGTTTGTCTAAATATGCTATTCATGTTCATTTCCATGTATGTCACATTTAATTCATGACATATTTATCAAGATGATTATTGTTTGATGCAAAAATCTAATTTTCAAAATCCCCCAAGTTAAGTCTATGTTACTGCCAATAAATAGACATTAACATAGATTTAATGTTTTCACTAATTGGTCTTCTAATGTTGAGAAAAATCAAGCTTTCTATGTCTAGATTCATGGTTAAATAAAGTTAAATATTCTGGCTTTCAAAATAAAATAACCTTTTTACTTATTTTATTTTAAGGTCTAATACCCCTACTAGTGACTTTGGTTAATGGGCTTTTCCATTGTCTAAAACTACTTTAGGATTGTGCGAATGAGCTTGTGAAGTCACTGTCACTACCTCTTCTTTAATGGACATTCAAATGTTCATAACTCGAGCCTAGTCTTAGAAAACCTCAAAATCAAAAAAATTCCCCTGTTTTGCCTTGTAGCATTGTAGTCATAACTTGAAAAATCATTTTTTCAAGAATCTTAAAGTATTTTTTTAGAATTTGCTAATATTTTCCCTTTAAAAGACATAGAGTTACCTTTTTAATGGTGTCTTCTTTTCCTTCGGATCAGTCTAGATGAGAGAGCTATGGTTTTTCAAACCTTTGTTGTTCGAAACCCTTCGATTAATGATTTACATTCTATTTAGGACATTTCGGCCCACCAGATGATTTTTTTGGCCTTTTAAAATATTTTCCCAAAGGTTTTGTGAAATTCTCTTTCTAGAAAGGTATTGTTTGCTATTTAATTATTCCAAACAAGTCTGAAGTGATTTTTCAAAGTTCATGATACCCTTTCCCTTGCAGATGCTTCCAGTGTTGAAGCAAACTCAATTTCAAAAATTAATTCCACCTAAAAAGAGATTTTCTAGGAGTTTTGGGATATTTTCATAATAGTCCTCGCTGAATTACCTTTCCCAAGGTGCCTTGTTTACTCCAAAAGCCTTCAGATGAAGAATAAATTAAAAAAGGCAACAATGCAATGCTATCCCTTGTTTTTGGACTTAAAAATTAGACTAATTTCCTTAACTACTTTTTCGAGATGTTCAAATGTCTCGAAATGCATTTTTTTAATACCTTATGAAGTCGAGTGTCACAAAACGGGTCTCATGAAGCTTGAATCAAGGCTAAACAAAAAAATAATTTTATTTTTTATTCGAATTACCTGTTTTAATTTTAAAATACTTATTTTTATTAAAAAATATTCCTTCTTAAAAAATTTTCCAAATATTTTCATTCTTGAGGATACTCTAACCCTATTATTCGAAAGGATTCTCCAACCTCGCTTTTACAAACTCCATTCAAATTTCAAAAATCACTAAAATTTTCACCATTAGAAATACTTCAACCTTATTTTTCGAGGAGATACTTCAACCCTACTTTTAACTCAAAAAAATTCCAAATTCTCTCTCATGGACTTCTTTGGCCTTTTAATTGAAATCTTTTTTTTCTATATCTCAAGTGACCATTGAGTCCAAATGCATCTCAAAGTTTTCGTGTAGGTTATTCCCCAATAATCAAAGATAATTACTAGATACATTCTGATAGTCCCTCTTTTTTATGCTTTTATGTGTTTATTTTTATGCAACATTATTATATTTTTTGTCTGTCGTACTAACACATTTCCCTTCGTAGCGTCATTGTGCTCTTATTTCTAAATCGTTTTTGAAAACTATGAAGCAATGTCCTATGTCGGTATCTCTTCAGTGCTTGACATGGAATATTTGATTTTTAAAATTAAAGTCAGAGATCATATTCATAAAAAAAAATCCCTATGTTCCCTACATCTCCAGGATGCATACATGATTTAAATTTTTCCTTAAAATTCAGTTTGCAATTTTTATACAAAATTCATGCATTAAAAGGGGATTATATCAAAATAATGACAAGTCAAATCCAAGGTAATCGAATTTGATGTAAGACATGGCTAACGGGTATCAATTTCGGACGTGATAAGGTACTAATCCTTCCTTATGTGTAACCAATTCTCGAACCCAATCGACGAATCTCTAGACCTCGTAAACCTTGAGATCAATGTTTTGAGTTTGTTACTTCGAATATCGTTTTCAATAAGTATCTAATCATACCCAACCCAAATGATCAATGGTGACTCTAAGTCTTTGGCTACTTTATAGTGGTCATCCAAGACTAGTTGGATGAGCGATACATCTGATAGTTTTCCCCTTGATATCATCTCACCATGCCTAATCCAAATCTTGATCAAGGGATAACCTAAAGGCAATTCCTTTTAAATTGCACACGTGACCATCCAAGCGATTCGAATGTTGTGCTAGGGGCACCATCACAATAGAAAGTATTAGACTTACTTTATTTTGAAAATGGTAGGGCATTGTTGGAAATATTTTCAAAATATGTGAAAGGAATAAGAAATTAATTGTTGAATAATCAATTAATGGTCAACTAGCTTAAAGAAGTAGTATAATGGCTTTAGTTAAGTTCACAGAAAGAAATTTGATTTAAAGATCAATCAAAAAGCTCTATATATGTTAGGATTCATGTTTCATAACTTTTGGAATGAAAATAAACTTCTATAGTAAATTACATAAAGGGATTCGTATATCAATGTAAAAGGATTCAAATTCTAAGTTTTGGAATATGTTCTGTTAAGATTTACAGTAGAGATTCAAAATCCCTTGAATCAAAGATTCAAATCCGTAGTTGAAATTTCAATAAGTTTGCTTCTACTGAGTAGTTACATTTCAACTTCAATCATATCTTTCAAGTGTCATTTATTTCGCTGGTGAAAAGGTTGCCAATAGTACTTATTGAGTACCAAAAGGTGAAACCCTAATGAAAAGACAAGTTATTTATGTAAAAAACAGCACAACTCTTGATTGAATCTCTATAAATAAAGCTTAGAATTACCAGTAGAAACAAATGAAAAAACAAAAGATTATGAAATGATACAGCATTGATCTTCATTTCCTACCATTCTCAATTAAATTCTCTTATACTTTATTTTTTTGCAGAAAATCAAATAGAAGAAAAATACTTTTGCCTCTCATAAACAAGGCATTTAGTGGTTTGATTTCACAAGTTCAAAATGATTTTAAACATAGGTTTCATTGTATCCTAGGGCTCTTCAATAACCCTATTACATGCAGTTACTAGTGGGGGCAAAATAAGCCTAAAAGAAAGTGGCATTTGCAGCACACCTTAAAGCCATTTTCTCTTCATTTTTTTTCTTTCTTGAACTCACCATTTTCAAGTTCAAGTTACAAAAACTGAAACTCTACCAACAACAAAATCATGCCTTATTATTTATGATTTTACTGCAAATTGTTTCCAATTTTAAGCATTTTTAACATTAGATCATGGCATATATAGAAAAAAAAATAAGCAAAAGAATTTATTTTTCTAAAAGAATAATTAATGAGTAGTTTTTTTAAATTAAAAAACATTATTAATGGTAAAAGTTTGATTTTTTTTAGTGATAAAAATGGTGTTATGGAAGGTGGGTTGATTTTTAGAATGTGATTTGTTTATAGAATTTTATTTTTTTTATAAATTTACTAAAGGGATTTTTATTTTAATTTTTATTATTTATTTTTAATATTTTGGTAAATTCACCAATTGAGTTAGTGTTACATGACTCGTGACGCCAAACTCAATAAGTTGTTCTATATTAGTAGATATTAAACTTCAAAGACATGAAAAGTTTTTCTAGCATCCACATATATAAATTAATTAATCGATTTAATTTAGTTGATTCAATTGTTATTTTTAAAAGATATTCAATGAATTTGAATTTGAAAAGTAATATTCATAATCAAATAATACAAAGAAAAAGAACAAAAATGATAGAATTAAGTTCATGTGGACTTTTACTTCAGTTTACAGCTTTATGAATGTGCTTAGTCAGGTGGAAAAGTAGAAGAATGGACAAAGAAGAGTGGAAAGTGGAAAGAAAATAAATCTTTGATGTGCTTTGTTGGAAAGAAAAGTCAAAGGAAAGAAAATTGGAAAGAATATCAATTTTCACCTTTATTAATAAAAACAAATCACTCTAAATTGGAAAGAAAAGAGAAAAGAAAATGAGAGTGGTGTGTGCATATGGGTATATTTGAAAGGTTACCTATCATTTTTTTAAATTTATTTTTTTATCTTAACTTCTAATATGTATAATTAACTTCTAATATGTACAATGGTAAATAATATAATTTTTGTTTTCTTTCCTCTCATTTTTCAATCATACTAAGCAATTAGAGAAAGAAAATTTATTTTTTTTCTTTCTAATTTTTTATCTTTTCTACCAAGCACACCAATGGAAAAAAAATTTCCATCTTTTCATTTTTCTCTTCCTTCAATTTTCTTTCTTTCCAAATGTCTTTCCATCATACCAAGCAAAGCCTTATATGTTTGACTCAAGATCTTAGTTTTTGCACGAAAGTTTTGTTGGTTTGTTGAAAGACCAAAAGGAATCGCTAAAAGATGAAATGGGGATTGAATCGATGGTACCATCAATTCTCAATTCTTGTGTTTCCCTTTTAATAGTGAATTTTGATTAAATGATTAGATTTTTAATCAACATTCAAAAATATTAAATTTTATCACTTACAAAAACTAAAAAAAATGAAAATGTTTAAAAAAATTGATTTAACTTTGGACAACATTAGATTTGATATATAATTGATACTTGAAATCTAGTACTTAATTCCCATTTCTTGAAACTAAGAGCCTAACACTCTGCCAATAGACTATTGACTATGTTGAACATATTGATGTAATGTGAATTGGTGTTTTTAGCTCCATAGAGAGATTTTAACTGGTATTATTGGTGAAATTGTGAAAAATTCAAAAGGAAGAGCTGAGTATAGTTGAAGATAAATATTGAATCTGTGCTTATTTTGGAAACCTTTGTTGTAAAAGAGGGTGTTCATGTCATCTTCTAAACCAAATTATCAAAGAGTTGTAACTCCAAACACAGGAAAAGAAATTGAATATGAAGGCACTTAATAAGTTATAACAAATTCATATAAATACTATATATTACATATGTGTGTGCAGACTTCTACATATATTGAATCTTATTATATTAGAAAGAAGTTCAAACTGAGTAGCGAAAATGCCAGTAAGGCAACTAATTGTCCAGCAGCCTAGCCTAGACTAAAAGGTGATGAATGTGTCGATAATGTTAGGTAAGACATTCAAACATCCTCGTCCTAAGTTGTTTCAACCTTAAGGTGTAGTGATCACTAGAAGACCATATGAGTATGTCTCTCTAAACTTTGTTTGATAGGAAGGATGGAAAAGTTGTTAATCAAATAATTATGACTCATGATCACTTTCCTATTATATAACTTAACTATTGAAAATGACAAGTTTTTTTATCCCTACTAATTCATCCTTTTCCCTCATTCCAACTACTACACTAAGGTATAAAGCATGACACTTCTATTAAGGGAGTGTCCAAGTGTCAAACATATATTTGACATGAGTATAGCTCTGACATGATGGAATACTTGTTGAATACGCGAGAACATGCCAAAAATAAAAATAAAAATAAAATCATACATAGTTAAAAATGATCAAGACATGACTAGACATGTTCAAACATGATTGGACACACTACATAATAAAAGATATTTAGGGACAAGATAAGAGGATGATAAAAAGTCCTCTCTATCTTAAATTTAATAATATAGGGATGAATATTGTCCTTAAAACTTTTCAAAAATACAGTTTTAAAGGTTGATTGTTGGGGATGATTTTTGCCCCTAAAACTTTTAGAGATATTTTTTCATCTTTTAGAGATAATTATTGATAATCCTTTATTCATCTAAATTTTGTAGTGACAGCTCGAGCATGCAATAAAAGTTTTTGTTACATTTTTCTCCCAAATATGGAATCAATAATGAACAATTTGTTCTAATAGGTTTTTCAAAATTCTAAATTCAGAAATAATTTTAAAAATAGGAACAAATATTTGTATATTAATATTTAATTAAAAAGTATCAATTCTAAATTTTATTATATATTATTATATAATAATATTTTCAATACCATGTCTTATTGCATCAATCCTATTTTTCTAAAAATTTTTGTATCATCATATCCAAATCATGTTTTATGTTTTTGTGTTCGTGCTTCCTAACTACTAATTAAAATCTAAAATTTTTCCTTATAGTCCTAAAGAAAGAAAACAAGCATTTGAACATTTTGGAAAACTTGATTAATGGATGGATTATCCTGTTAAATAAAACACAAGGTTTGAATCTTCTTTTTCTAAATCAATAAATAAAAGAAATGGATGGAAATCATTGACTAGTGAATTTTATAGTGCTGGAAATCATGGAAATCATGGAAATCATTAACTGCTGATATTTAGAAGGAAATCTAAATCAATTTGATCCTGATTTTATACCCAATTATGGGGGGAAATATTCTGATTTTATTTGTTTCTTGTTTTTCTAGAGTTGACAATATTAATTCCTAGTTTGTAAAGTTGACAATCTTCGATTCTTTGGCTTATAAAAGCCCTTGATGTACATAGTAATGTGAATAAGAAAATAAGCACAATTTCTTCTTTTTGTCAACATGGTATGAGCTTTATGTTTTTTTTAAATTGTTTTTCTTTGGGATAGCCTTTTATCTTCAGTTTCTTTATTATTTCTGTGTCTTCTTTGCTCTCTTTTTTTTAAAAAAAATTTTAGAATGTTGAAAGTTTCACAAATCATCGTCCATTCTGAAGAAACTATAATAAGTCAGACCCCTAGAGAATTACAAAATATCTAGGCAACATATAGGCTAAATAGAAAAAATTATTTGAAGTGGTCTCAATTTGTTAAAACTTTTCTTAAAGGAAATGGGAAACTCAGCCATATACTTGGGATTGAAGCGAATTGGGAGATCCGAAATTTGTTGCTTGGGATGAAAAGGATTTCGTGGTCATGTCTTGGTCGTAGGATTCCATGGTGCTCGAAATAAGTGACACATGTATGTTTTTAGCTACTGCCAAAGAGATATAAGATGCTATTCATCAGACATATTCAAAAAAGCATAACGCTGCACAAATCTTTAAAATTAAGACAATGATCTTCGCTAACAAATAAGGAAATCGATTGGTCAGAGAGTATGCCAATACTTTGAAGAATTTATGGCAGGAAATGGATCACTACATATTGAAATGAGGAATAGTAAGGACATTGTCGTTTTGAGAAATTTCATAAAGAAGGACAGAACCTATGAGTTCTTAGCTAGCGTTAATGCTGAATTTGATCTATTACATGTACAGATCTAAGGGAGAGAAGAGATGCATTCTTTGAATGAAGCAATATCAATTGTCCATGCTGAAGAAAGCAAAAGGGGAGTCATGCTTGATGTTCAACTAGTAGAAGGATCAACATTGATCACAACTGAACTGACTTGAAGAAAATCTACTGAAGCAAATGCGGACAACAAAAAATTAGATTCAAGAAGCAAGAATAAAGGGAATTTAATGTGTAATCAATGCAAGAAGCCAGGACACACAAAGGAGTATTATTGCAAACTTTTTGGTGAGCTACAAAACTCTAACTGAAAGTGGCAACATTGGACAAGCACATTCTGCCCAAGCCAACATCACCAGTAGTACTCTCACTGATCAGACTACTCCAAGTAGCAAGGAGTTCAACAAAGATGATATTGATTAACTAAGATTGCTCCTTAACTCACAAGAAAAAACCTCGAGTGCTAGTTTATCAACGCTCTCAAGTAAGTTTTCTTCTCCATATGCGCTTAATGTCTCGGATCCTAACACATTCGACTCTTGGATCATTGACTTCAAAGCAACTAACCATATGACCTATTCCTCTCAAAATTTTTCCACATACAGCCCATGTCCTAGCAACAAAAAAATTACTATAGTCGATGGTTCTTTAGTAACAGTAGCAAGCCAAAGAGAAATTCGCATGAGAAAGTCCTTAATCTTGAAAAAAGTTTTACATGCACCAAAATTGTCTACATGTTATGTGTTTCAGGACCAAGTTACAGGGAAGACAATTAGGCATGCTAAGGAAAGCAGTGGACTTTACCGTCTTGAGTCTTCAGATGGCTATGTGAACACTGAGGCTGGTCAATAATCTATAGTCATGTCCAAAACTAGTATTCCATATAAAGTCCAGATTTGGCTTAGACATTTTCAACTTGGTCACCCCATATTCTAGAATCCTTAGTATGATCTTTCCTTCTCTGTTAACAAATATCGACATCAAACAATTTCATTGTGATATTTGTGAGTTTGCCAAACATGAGCGGGTTTTCTTTCCTTTAAGCAATAAAAAAAATCTTTGTTTCCTTTTCAATTGATCCACAGTGACATTTGTAGTCCATCAAAGGTTGCTAATATTTCTAGGGCTAGGTGATTTTATTACATTTATTGACGATTGTGCTTGAATATCATTGGTTTTTCTCTTCAAACAAAAATCTGATGTGGTTAAAATTTCAAATTTTTCACAACATGATAAAAATGGAGTGGTGGAAAAGAAAAATAATTTTGGGGAGAAGTTATTTTTATACTCGCTTATCTCATTAATAAAGTTCCATCTTGAGTTTTAGGCTTTTAAAATCCTTGGGAAGTGTTAACAACTTTCTTTCTAAATTTTCCTATTCCTAGTCACCTAACTCCTCGTGTTTTTGGGTGTGTCTCCTTTGTCCATGTTCACACTTATAATCGAAGTGTTAGCTATATTAGCTTTGAATTAATCTTAGTTTTGATATAACTAAAAACTTAAGCTTAATTAGCCTGTGTTTAAATATTTTCAAGATTAGTATTTTTCTATGAAATATTTTGTAAACACTTTGAAAAATACTAGAATGTGTTTTAACTCCTTCAAACATTCAAAAACGTGTTCTTAATTCATATTTTTATAGAAAACATTTTTTAGATAAGTTTTACATGTTTTAATGTCATGAAAAACCTTTTAAAATTGATTTTCATATTAGTGTATCGATACACTATGTGTATGTATCGATACAATACTTGACAGTAGCTAAATAACCTTAAAATGCAGAAATCACTATTCATGTATCGAGACAGATCATTCTGCACTGATACATGACTGTTTAACGGTCATATTTTGGACTATTAAACACAATGTATCGATATACACTCAATTGTATCAATACAGAGGCACGGGGTACAACGGGAAATGACATTTTAAAGGCTCCAACGACTATATTCCTTCACCAAATATCCCCAATGGCTATAATCATTATCAAAGCTATAAATAAGCCTCTCTAGTACCTTCAACAAGTAGAAGAAGCAAAAAAATTGTGCTTAAAGTCAAATCTTTCATCTTTTCCATCATTTTCACTAAGTAGTTCATCTTTGTATAGGATTTATTCTTCCTATTTTTGTATTCTTCATTTTGTATCTTTAGATACATATTTTCTTTAAATCAAAATTCTTGTAAACACCCTTTGAAGGTTTTATTTATTTACAGTCCCTGCAAAAAAGGGAGGTTACTACTCAACTATTTAAAAGTAAACAAGGTTTTTACTTAGCCTTCAAAAGTAGTGAGAAAGGGTTCTATCTTAGCCACAAAAGATATAAGGTAGAGGTTTCGATCTTAGCCTTGAAAGATAGAGAGTGTAAAGGTTATACCTTGTCCTTAAAAGGTAGACAATTCAAGTTAGTAAATTGTGAAAATCTGAAGCAAGTGAGGCTGAGGTAGAGGACGTAGGCATTTGAGGTTGAATCTCTCTAAATCATTGAGTTTGCTTCTATTTCTCTTATCTTTAACTATTTATTTCTATTCACTAACTTGCACTCCAAAGTTTATTGTTTAGATTTCTCAATTTTATTTATTAAAGTTTTAATTTACTAAAATTTTGAGAAATCAATTCACCCCCTTCTTAATTTCATTCACCACTAAAAGGTCTAACACGAAGCAAACTTGATCCTAGAACAATTTGTATCCGCTCAAAAGGGATATAAGTGTTACCATCGTCTGACCCATAAAACATATGTTTCCATCAATGTCACATTTGTGGAGCCTTAGAGCTATTATCATCATCCTTCTCTTCAGGGGGAGACATGTACTCATGAAGATAAGGATGATTTTCTTGACCTTCCTATGCTATTCACCTATGCCTAACTCTTTAACTAGTCCAAACCAAAACATTGACCTCAAACCCAACCAAAATAGTAAAACAAAACCTGCTTATATGATAAATAGCCAAGAAAGATCAAATGGTCTAGTATTCACAAAGCCATTGCTAGTTTACTCAAGAAAGAAAGAGTACGTTACAAATCCAAAGCAAGCCCATAGGTCAGAACCAGCACTTAAAAGTGAAATAAGTAGTGAGGTAATAGCTATTGTTACTTGTGATAATGATGATTTGAATGTATCCATTCTAATTAGAAAAGCTACTCGAAAATGAACAGAACACCTAGTTTCTCATTTTGTGTCTTTTAAAAGAATTTCACCTTCAATATAAGGTCTTCCTCACTCACCTAAATTCCATAGCCATCCCTTAAACCTTATCCAAGGCACTAAGTTGTGAAGAATGGAAACAAGCAATGAAAATGGAGATGGACGCACTTGAAAAAAAAACAAAACATAAAACCTAGTTAATTTACCAAAATAGAATAGACAAGTAGGATATAGATGGATATTTTCAATGAAATATAATGGGAATAGGTCCTTTGAACGATGCAAGGCAAGATTGGTGGCCAAGGGATACATCCAAACTTGTGGTAATGGACTATCAAGAAATCTTTGCACCGATGGCAAAGATTAATACTGTAAATGTGTTATTGGCTATTATAGCAAACTTTGATAAAACACTGCAGCAATTTGATGTAAAAAATGCTTTTTTGCATGGTGACCTTAAAAAGAAAATTTACACAAAAATTCTTTAAAGATTTAGTATAGAATGCAATGGCAAGGTGTACCAGTTGAAGAAAACATTAAACGGGCTAAAGCAGTCTCCAAGAGCATGGTTTGTAAGGTTTGCTAAGGTCATGCTAGCTATGAAGTATAAATAGAGTCAAAGGGATCACACTTTGTTTACTAAGCACTCTGCGATTGGGGCAATTACAGCACTAATTGTGTATGTTGATGATATTATTGTCACTTGTAATTATCATCAAGAACAAGAAGCACTTAAAGCTAGGTTAGCAAAAACGTTTGAAATACAGGATCTTGGGAAGCTAAAATACTTCTTGGGTATTGAAGTGGCTTAGTCTAAAGAGGGAATTTTTATCTCGTAGTAAAAGTACGTGATGGATTTACTCAATAAGACAAGGAAAACTAGTCGTAAACTTGCAGAGACACCCATAGATCAGAATCACAAATTGGGAGATACGACTAATGACAAGCCTGTGGATAACGAAAAATATCAAAGATTAGTTGGAAGGCTAATTTATCTATCACACACCAGACCCAACATCGCATATGCAATAAGTATGGTAAGTCAATTTATGCATGATCTAAAATAATTCTATCTACAGGCAGTATATTAAATATCGTAATATTTAAAGGCTAACTCAAGTAGATGAATTCTCTTCAGAAAAAGTTCAAGTTTGTGTTTGAAAGCATATACGGATGCAAACTATGCAGGCAGTCATTGATAGGAGATCAACTTCTAGCTATTGCACCTTTTTGTGTGGCAACTTGGTTACTTGAAGAAGCAAAAAGCAACTAGTAGTGTCAAAATCAAGTGCAAAAGCAAAATTTCACACTATGGCACTAGAATGTGTGAACTAGTATGGCTAAAAATGATTCTTAATGATTTGAAGATTACAATAGAGAGTCCAAGTTATATTGCATAGTAAGTCAGCTATCAATATTGCAAATCTAGTGCAACAGGATTGCACCAAGCATGCGGAAGTAGATTGACACTTCATAAAGGAAAAGATTGAAAGTGTACTAACATGTACACCTTATGTCGGTACAGGAAATCAATTAGTAGATTTCCTAACGAAGGAATTAACTAGTCATGCATTTCAAAGACTTATGAGCAAGCTGGGAATGGAAAACATTATTCTCCAGCTTAAAAGGGAGTGATAAAAATCATTGACTACTGAATTTTAGGAGTACTGGTAATCATTGACTGCTAATATTTGGGAGGAAATCTAAATTAATTTAATCTTGATTTTGTACTTAATTGTGGGGGGAAAATATTTTGATTTTATTTTGTTAGCTATATTAGCTTTGAATTAATCTTAGTTTTGATATAACTAAAACTTAAGCTTAATTAGCTTATATTTTCAAGATTAGTATTTTTTCATGAAATATTTCATAAACACTTTGAAAAATACTAGAATGTGTTTTAACTCTTTCAATCACTCAAAAATGTGTTTTTAATACATATTTTTATATAAAACATTTTTTAGATAAGTTTTACATGTTTTAAA
>JBBYHL010376632.1:3235-21776 GCA_038381835.1 Adansonia madagascariensis
TAAGCCTTGTTTTGAACGAAGCCCAATTAGCATGTGCTAGGTTTGGCCGAACTTAACAAAGCCCAATTAGCTTTGGAGTAGGCCAAGATACTAATTAGTTAGCAGTTGGGTCAAATCTTGATTAGTTTAGATAAAAGAGTTCAATGTTGATCAAACAACCTTGCTATAAAAACCATATTAGGGTGCCAACGCCATGTGAGTGATAACCTAATTTTTACTTTGTTGGTTGCTGGAAATTTGATTTCCAAGAAAGCTAGGACAAACTCTAAGTTTCGACCAAGAAAAGAAAACCTAACTGCAACTAGTTCTGTGAGTTTTTCCATAGTTGTTTTTTCATTGCTTTGTAATCAAGGAACGTTCTTAATTCCTTGAGAGTGTTTGAGATCAAAATCGTTAAGCCAGCACTTGAGAAACCCCAGATCTTGAGAAGATTCCAAGCATCGTTTGTGCGGATCGCCATTAAAGGTGACACATTTGAAATGTTCATGATCTCGGGGAGGCCTTGAATTTATCGATTTGTGCTTATCTTTTTATAGGATCCTGACCCTCAAAGTTATGAGTCTGTAAAGAGGTATAATCTCAGCCTTAAAGTTTTCTTGGTCATAAAATGTACATCATAGACTAAAGATCCTAAAAGAATCTGACTTGTAATCATGTTTTATTTTTCGATGTGCATTATGACCTTGTAAATTCTTGTAATTCTGACTTAATTATTGAATTCAGAATACAAGATTCCATTCAGTAGAGAGATTAAAAAAGCTGAGAAGGAAATTAAGCAAGTGATGAGAGAATATTGTTTATTGATGTGGTGCACACCTTAATTGAAGTAGGAGCTAATATCTTGAAGCAAACTCTTCAAAAAGTGAATTGTAATGTCATGGGACTATAACACTTGATGAATACAGAAAGCGTATTAAGAAAGACCTAATTTAGGAAAAAGGTTCCAACTAGTCAATGTTTTTGAACCATCTATAGATGAAACTATACAAATTTTGAAAAGGTAGTGAGAGCATTATGAGATTCACCACATGTTGTGTTACATAGATGAGGCCTTAATTCCTACTACACAATTGTCATACTAGTAGATTGAGCATTTTGAATTGATTAATGAAACCGATTCTCGTGTTTTCTTTCATCATGCATAACTCTTTGAAGAGCTAAAGAGCTTAAAAAAGAGCCTAGGCAGAACATAAAGTTTAAGAATAAAGCTATTCACAACTAAGGCTTTAAGAAGACTAGAGAGTTACATGACTGATAAATTGAGCTCATACTCATATCACTACTATCCAAGAAAAAAAAAACAAAGAGATGAACAAAGTAGATACAGAGTTAAGGGGTAGAGGTCCATCTGAAATAGAAGTAGACATCCAGCATATTGTCTCTGCATAGAGTGGTATTCCTATTGAGAAAGTATCAATTGTTGGATATGATCATGTCATTAAGATGGAAAAAGACTAGTCATAAGAGAGTTATTGGTGAAGATGAAGTTGTCAAATTCACTGGCCATGCTATTCACTATGCCTATGTTGGCCTTAGTAATTCCAATTAGCCAATTGCTAGTTTCATCTTTATTAGATGAACTGGTATAGGAAAGTCAGAACTAGCAAAGGAACTAGGCATTTACTATTTTAGCTTTAAAAAAGCCAAGATTTGACATGATATAAGTGAGTTTATGAAAATGCACAAAGTATCAAAGCTCATTGGTTTACCCCTAGGTATGTTAGTTAACTAAAAGTGGTCAATTAACTAACATTGAGATTGAAAAAGTCCATCCTAATGTCTTTAACATGATGCTTTAGAAACCTAAGGATGAAAGGTCAATAGATGATAAAGGAAAGATTATGGGGTTTAAGTATATCCTTCTGGTAATGATATATAATATTAAAGTAGTTTAATTAAGAATGGTGGATAAAAAATAGGATTTGATCTTTATTATGATAAGAATAACAATAGTTGTAATAGAATAAAGAGCCTGGTGATGGAAGAATTGAAGCAATATTATAGGCCAATATTCTTAAATAGATTGGATGAGATGATTGTTTTCAAGCAAGTTGCCAAGTTGGAGGTGAAGAAGATTGATGAGTAAATGCTTAAGAAGGTGTTTGATAGGCCTGAAGCCATAAAAACAGAACTTCAAGTCACTAAAAGGTTTAGAGAAAGAACGGTGAAGAAAGGTAATTGAGCTATCACTGAAGTCTTAAGTTAGCAGATTAATTTGTTCTTAAGGATGTTTCACCAGAGTATTGCAACAAAAGTTTTTGACCTTCAATCCTTAAGGACTAGGATTATTTCAATAAAGGGTACCATTGCAAGTTATTTGTATTGTTAGTTCATTATGCTAGTTGTTGGTAAGCAATAGGCTAGGCCTATTCACTGCAAACATATTACGATACGGTGACGCATAGAAAATCATTTGTAAAACCCCAAAAGCTATCGCTATAAGTCCAAGAGACCAATATCAATGATTAGTAAAGCTATTCCAATAAAATTTTAAGCTTTGATATAGATCTATACCAATGAAAAAATTATCATCAAAGTATGGTTTGTAGTCTACACCGACAGTCATAAGCATAAACGTCACTAATTTTGTTACCGTTGGTATATACAATGTTGTGATAGTTAATTTCACTTCTGTATATAACACAGTTTGACTGACAGCATAAAAATACCAATAGTGTAGCTGTTGGTATAGGGTTTAATTGTAACATGCACAATTAAACTTATTGTGACAATATTATCCACCAGTATAGAATGTAGTTATTTGATGTTAGTGCTTTCATTGTATGTTTACCTACAGTTTAGTCGGTCACTATATGGCACATTATTGTTGCTATACAATATATCGGTATAGTGTATAACACATGGGTAAAAGTAAATTTTTTTTTTAATATTTTCATTAATTAATATTGATTCATTTTATAATTTTAATACCTCAACCAGACCGATCAACCCAGACTTACGAATTAAACCTATCAACAAGATCCATGAATTGAACCACTAATCCAATCCATGAACTAAAGCCTTAAATTGGACCCTTGAATTGAACCTTCTCAAACTAAACCTTCAAACTAAATAACTCAATACGACAAAACTAAACCTTGCATATGTAAGTATGAATATATATATATATATATATATATATATATATATATATATATACTCTATTAAGTATGTATGTGTGCATTTCCAATCTATTTTTAGGTCTCTAAATCTAATCGCCCTTAAATTCAATCTTTATCTTTTCCACTCTACGTTGCCCTTGATATCATTACTCATTAACTTGCTTCTAAAGAACACTAGTACAATTTTAATTACTACTATCAAATACAAAAATATCAATGTCTTTAATTTGATTTTTTTGGAATGAAATAAAGATGCTATAATTTGTATTTAACTTATTATAAGTAATATTATTAGTGTATATATATAATGTTATTACTGAGTATTGTTGATTTTTTTTTTTTGGCTTAGAGTCTCGTACTTTTTTCTTTTTCAATTGCATATTAACTTCAATTGTTATCTTTATTAATTATTACATTAATTTAACATGTATATAATAAAAATGTTAAAGTTAAGGTTATACAATAAAAGTGTAACATATAAAATGTTTTTTCTGAAATTTAATAAAAATAGTGCATTAAATGTAAAAATTTGTTTATATAAAATGTTATAATGTTATGTCAATTTGGCAATGAACCCTTAAATCTCTGGACATCTACCATTGTTGAGAAACACCACTGAAGCTCTAATGATTTGATACCCTCTTAAGGTACCTCTTGAGTGTATTCCCAGATATGGTGCAACATCACAAAACCATTCTCCCCCCTTTAATGCCTTTTTCACCTCCATTACTATAGGTTTTGGCTATGTGCTTGGTGATGGCTCTAGAATCAAAATTTGGACTGATGCTGGTGTAGTCAAGGATTTCAATTATTGGTCAAATTATGAGCAGAAATGGCATGTCAGCATTAGAAGGAGTGCCTTTCTTGGGAAGGGGCCCAATGGAATAAATTCCAGACACCCATCAACATGGCATTTTCGAATAAAAATGGCAGTGACAATATTATTTGGACACCAACTGCGAGTAATGTTACTTTTAAAAATCCTTCTATAAGTTTAACCACTCTAGTATGTTGTTTGACTCTTTTTAATAGAAATTTTTTTGGTTTGGTGTTTCACCCCCAAAAATGGAGCTTTTCTACTGGCAAGTTATCCATGAACGTGTAGCTGTTAAACTCAAACTAGCGAAAAAAAATCTACTGCCAGCCGATCAAACAATGTGCCTCTTATGCATAACTAATCTTGAATCAGTCAATCACTTATTTTTCACCTATTATCATTCTTGAAAGGTCCACTACCTTTGTGTAAAGAAATAGGAGATACAATGGGTCTGTTCAAGCTCGGCTAAATCTTTTTTTCAACAGTAACTATCAATTTCATCTTTAGTGTGAAGGTATGGATGATGTTATTTTTTGCTGTTATCTGGTCCATTTGGCTATGTAGAAATAACCTTGTATTCAATTAGAAATCTTTTGAGTCCTCGCAAGTTTTTGATCTTATATGAATACAATTAGCTTGGTTGTTCAAAGCCAAATGGTTGAACAACTCTTTCACTGTTCTTGACTTCCTCAATAACATCTCTTCCATCTCAAAACCATAGGCTAATCTTATTCACAAAACCATATGCAAATGGTCTTATCGCCTTTTGGACTATATGAAATTGAATGTAAAAAGTTAGGTAAGTCGGGTCCTGCGGGAATTGGTGGTGTTCTTTGAGATTGGCAATGTTCTTTGAGATGAGTTTGACAATAATAAAGGAGTTTTCTTTTTTCCTATTGTCATTGCTAACTGGACTTATGAAGAATTTTTGGCGATTTATGAAACTTTTCTCTTAGCTATATTGGTTTTAAAATAATCTCAGTTTTGATAAAACTAAAACTTAAGTTTAATCAACTTGTAATTAAATATTTTTAATTTAGTATTTTTCCCTGAACTATTTGAAAACACCTTAAAAAATATTTGAATGTGTTTAACTCCTTTAAATAGTAAAAAATGTATTCCTAATGTATACATTTGTATAAAACATTTTTTAGATAAGTTTTTTATGTTTTGAAGTCAAGAATAATAATGTTAACGTAATTCTTAAGTGTGTGCATTGATACCCTAGGTGTATGTATCAATACAATGCTTGCAATAGCTAAAGTTTTATGAAACCCTCGAATGTATCGATACAAGGCATAATGTATCGATACATCAATGTGTGTATCAATACAGCCTTAAGCTCTATCGATACAAGGTATAACAGTCATATTTTGTACTTTTAAATGCAATGGATTGATACATAAGGCGATACACCATCATGGGAATGAATGATAATCAATCAAATAAAGTCTCCAATAGCTCTATTCCTTCACCAAACATCTCCAACAGGTATATTCATAATCAAGGCTATAAATAAGTCTCTCTAATACTTCCAACAAAATGATATACCAAGAGATTAAGCTTAGAGTCATATTTTACATCTCTTACACAATTTTTTCTATGTAGTTCTCAAATGTATAAGATTAAGTCTTCCTATCTTCGTATTCTTTATTTTGTATTGTTAGATACATTCATCCTTAGTGCCCAAAACTCTTGTAAACACCTAATTTTAGAGTTTTATTTGTTTACACCTAATCCTTGTAAAAAGGGTAGGTCCTTACTTAACCAATTAAAAAATTAAAAAGAGCTCTATCTTAGCTATAAAAGATAAACAGGATTGATATTCTATTTTTGCCTTAAGAAAAAGATAAAAAGTATAAAGGTTATATCTTGTTTTTGAAAGGTAGATAATTCGAGTTAGTGAATTGAAGGAATCCTAAGCAACTGAGGCCAAGGTAGGAAACACAGGTAAGTAAGGCTAAACCTCTCTAAATACCTGTATTCGCTTCTCTTTATTTAACTCTTTAATTGTTTTTATTATTTGCTAACTTGCACTCTAAAACTTATTGCTTAGATTTCTCAATTTTTATTTGTCAAAGTTTTAATTTGCAAAAAGATTTTGAGAAATCAATTCACCCCCTCATGATTCTATTCACCATAAAGTCTAACATTTTCTTGCAACTTGTGCTTTTTCCCACTCCCATCAATTAATCATTAAAAGTGATTCTACCAACATCATCAGTTGGATTAAAGACACTGCCAAAGTTCCTTGGTGTTTGAAGAATTTCTCCAACCATATCTAGCAAATCCAAGCAAAAATTAAGTTATCTTTCATCTCAAAATTCACAAAAAACTCAAATACTTTCAGCCTACTTCTAATCTTGAACTTCCTTACAAAGCACTAGGATTGAAACCTTCATTCTAAGAATCTATTATCTACTATTGATCATCATCCTTACCTTGATTTGGGCAAATCTATGTGTTGTCTTATCTATCTTCGAATGATTCTCATTTTTCTATTTTACTTTATTATTCTGAGAATTTATTCAATGTTTGTTAAGTGGGCTTATTGAGTTTATTACTTGTTTACAATGTGAAAGTCCTTTGTGCAAGGTTCTTATTCCTATTATTAGTAATATTTTACCTTTCAAAAAAATGTAAATATTTGTTTTAAAATAATAATTAATCTTTAACTAAAACTTGTAAGCACCATAAACTATTAGTTACTTTTTATGACATTTGAGTTTTAAATTATTCTTAACATTGAGTACTTCAACCTAGTCTAGCATTATTATCGAACAAAAGCTTGGATTAGAGAAAGCTTGGATTGAAAAAAATGTGGTGAAAAAATATGGTTTAAAAACTTTTATTAAGTGTTTGGCATTGCTATGAAAAAATATTTTAAAGAGCTAAAATATCAAAAGTATATGTTTAAAATAATAAAAGTTTAGATATATAAGGATAATAAAGTTATTTCATCTAAAAGTTAGGTTTGAAATCGTAAAAATTTTATTTTTTTCTGATAATTTAGTTTGAGTTACCGAACCATGATTTTAAATACAGAAGTCAATATTTTTTAACCATTTAGTATTACCTTTGATCCGTTACAATGAAAAATAACTTTTGACTTCAAAAATTATGCCGAGTATTACTAACGGGGCCTTAGTTATCTTAAAGAAAATTAAAAAAAGTTTGCATGGAATAAATAAAAATATTTTTTTAATAGTAAAATATATACACGCTATTAACATACGATTATTACCAGATGAGACCGGACAGATAGCGATTCGCTTTCTCTTCATTGCAGAACAGTTCCTTTTCTTGTAACTTTTTGTTTCCTCTGGAACGGTGACCCCAAAAATCTCTTCTTTTGCATTCTCTTTGTAAAATTCTCTCCTTTTCCTTCTGCTTTTGTTTTCTATTAAAAAAAAAAAAAGAAAAAAATCCAGGTTGAGAGAGTGAGTGGTTAGGGTTTAGAATTTGGTAAAGTGGATTGGGTTGAACGAGGAGAAGAGAAATACGTTCGGGAAATCGAAATTGAAGGATACTGTGGACGCCATTGCCACGACGGAGTTGCATATGAGCCCTCTGTTGGAGCAGACCTATGGTGAAATTCGCTATCATTTCCGTGCTATTTCGTATGTCTTTTCCCTTTGCATCTTTCTCTCACGCAAGTCTTTAACTAACTAATTCCCTACTAAATGGTTTAGGGAATGAATGAGCTTAAAATGCAATTCAATCTATTCTTAGCACTCTTAACTGCCAAATCATGGATCCCCTTTTCTCAATTACATGTTTTTTCTTTTCCCTCTTTTTTGTGGTCATCCACCCACCCATCAAAGCTTAACTCATATACTCTATCTGATGAATTTCAAACACATTCAATTACGATCTTTTTCTCGGATGTGATGTCCTCATTCCGTCAACTTGCAAGTATAGAGTTATCTTTTTTTTCCCCTCAACAAACGTTTCAACTTTGTTGTTTAGAGTTGCCTTCGTAAAACTGTGATGCATTACTTTCAGAAATGGCTTCCAGATGCTGGATAAGATGAAAGATCTCATAGGCAAAGCAAACTGCTGGAAGAGCTTACTGCCAAGATGAGGGAATGTAAAAGGTATGCTGTATCTTTTCTATTTTTCACTTAGAGTTGATGGTAAATGAGGCATCGATTCTTCTCATTTATACATTTTTAACTTTTAACTTCAATTTGTTTTTGCAGATTAATCAAGGAGTTTGATTGTGAAATTAAAGATGAGGAAAGCGGACATACTCTTGAAGTGAATAAGCAACTCAATGATGAGAAGCAGTCTATGGTAAGTTCTTTTGGAATCTTACATTTCCAAACTACCAGCAAAAGGCTTATGCATGATAGACTATTTTACTAGCTTGCAAGTCAGCAAGTCCTTCTTGGGATCACACCATATATTGGGAGGAGATAAAACGGGTAATCATAGTGGTTTTTTGTTGGAAATTTTATCTCCCTTTAATCTATTTTCTTTTCATGTTATGGCTTCTAATCTAAGTTCCTTATGTTCCTTACTTATGCAGATCAAAGAGCTGAATTCCTATGTGGCATTGAGGAAAGCGTAAATTTGCCTATTATAAAGGGAATAGATGGTGAATTCTAAGTTTTGCCTTCTGGAGTTCGATTTTTTATTTAGAATCATGCCTTTTGAGTTGTGAAGTTTTGAGAATAGCTCAGTTTAAAATTGGCCTCCCAAATGTTGGATGAAACCTGTTTTTGAGTATTAGAATTCTTCTTATAAAATCTAATGAGATTGGGTTTTTTGAGGTAACTGTCATGGCTTTTTGTGTTGACTGCAGATGCATGAATACCTTTGGTAACAAGAAAATTGAACTCTTTGATATGGGAGAATGATAATGTTAAAGTGGCCTCATGTAAGATCTTACTTCTTTTCACCCTATATTGAGCTTTGATTTATGTAGCATGTTCACTTCGGATCAAATACTCTTGGTTATGAAAATGCTGGTTATGCTTTTATCAGCTGTTATTGGGGTTTCTTTAATTTGATATATGCAAATACATTCTAATACCAAGTTGATTTTGGATTTTATTATGCTATATGCATTTTAGTCAACTCAAACTGGGATGTGAAGTCTTCTTAGAATTGTGGATGGTAGACTCATAAGTTTGGGAACAATGCTACAAAGCATTCATTCCAACCATAATCAATCTAATCCATGATTTTGACCAAAATTATGAAGTTATAACATCAGAATCCCAACTTGGAGGTTCTCCTTAGTTTTTGATCAAATTAATTTGAGTACTGTGCGGCTTACTTCAGAGCAATGTCAAATCAAGAGCTTGTTGATCATGGCGTGAAGACAATGGATGAGACTGATGGCCATTGAACGCTCAAAAAAGGTAACCAGGTTTTTGTACATTTGTGCATGCCTCAGCTTAATTGTTGCATTTTTCTTTTGTTTTCTTAACTTTGAGATTCGTAGGTTGTTGAACAAACAATTGAAGTAGGAACTCAAACTGCTGTTACACTAAAGGGCCAAGTAAGGTGGATTAAGTGTTTTTTTCTTTTTTTTTTGGTTCCTTTTCTTTTCAAGCTGTGGCATATACTGATAGAAAGTTATACAGACCAGACAAATGGGCCATATTGTAAATGAGTTGGATACAATTCGGCTCTCAATTAAGAAGGTATCCCAGAAGGCGAAGGAGATTGGAGGCAGGTTAGTTGATTGTTAGCAATCTAGATGCAACTTTTCTTCCATTTGACTATTTTTTTCTGCCATATTTAAATATCTTTCTTCTTTCTCCAGGTGGCTACTGATAAATGCATCATGCTATTTCTATTTCTTCTCTTATGTGGTGTTATAGCCATCATAGTAGTGAAGGTATTCTTTTGGCATTGATTTCAAATTTTGTAGCCTGCAAAAATTACTGACTTGTTGTGGTGGAAGTTTTGAGATATGTTTTGGTTTATATTTTGATCATGAAGCTTTTGAAAAGAAAATATTTTGTTGGGACTTGACCTCCAGGGTTGTTTGCGCTAAACACTTTCAACTGCTGTTTCATCTGTTTTGTGGTATGGCAAGACGGAAGTATTCAATGTTAGAAGTGTTTTGTCACAACTGGTTATTATTTACTGCTTGCAATTAACCTCCAGCAGTTCGTGTTCTTTCAGGTACATTAAGAGACAGATTGACATGCATTCTTAACAATGCTTCTTATGGTACTGTGCAAAATTTCCGTTTTCTAATTGTGATGAAGAAATTTGCAGATTGTCAATCTTAATAACAAAGATATCAGAGATATTCTGGGATTGGCACCTTCAGCACCTTCAAGTAGATTGTTATATCTAAGCGAGCTGCAATAAAAGGTCATCATTTCAAGCAAGGAAGTGGTTTCCGCTTATGCTTGAACGGATTGGATGCAGTGACAGTTTTAGGAAAGGCGCTTTGCAATAGATGTATAATTTTTTTTTTCCTCTTCTAAACTTTCATCTATTCTTGCCTGAGATGTGCATATTGGGATTGTGATTGTATCTGTGTAAATCATATTGGAGTTGTTACTGAATTATTTTGGATAAAATATTGATGATTGTTGTAGTTAGCGTTAGAAATACCGAACTCAACTCAGAAGCGTATTCCATATATTTAAATGTCCTTTGGGGAGATGCATTCAATTTTGAAGATACGTATATGTATGAATTTCAAAATCTTGCCTTAGAAGGCATGGCATGCGAAAGCTTTTATTATTTGGAGTATTTAAACCATAGTCCCAACCAAAAATGGTGAATAGCCTCTCTCACCCTCAGCCTCACCCTTTTCGTGGGATCTTTAATCTTGCAGGCATGGCCATGACGATACTTACTGCGAATACATAAAAGTGCATGGTATAACTTTGAGAAAGTTGAAATCTGAGAATGTAATTCTCTCCAAATAAGCAGCATAGCTTATCTCATCTCATCTCATTACCCAATTATGGGTCTAGAGCTACCTGCCATTTGCCCATCTCTGAGCAAATTCAAATAATCAAAAAGTGGTCTAATGTCCATAATGCAGATAAGATAATTAAGAAAAGGTTGGACTCGAGGAGACAGTAGACCACCCCATTTAACAGGATTAGGTGCAAATTAAATTAAATGTCTAATATTTTTAACCAGCCATTTTGAAGTGGACCAACCTGGCCTGCTAGAACACCCCAAATGATTTGGTTTTGCAAACTGTAGCATGATTGCAATTGGCCAGAAATAGGAATCATACAGATACAGGTGTTCTAGCTAGGCCTAGGCCTAGGCCTAGGCGGCCAAGAAGCATTCTTGCCGGCTAACTTCTAAATAGGAAGATTCCCGTTTAATTACTAGAAAACAGAAAAAAAAAAATGAGAAAGATTGTTAATTGGATTGCATTTGTTAGGTTCTGAAAGTCATAGGAATAAAAATCTATGCTGTTAGCATATAATCTTCTGTATTTGACCGATACCAAGAGAGTTTTGATCTCATGAATTCTAATCCATTTAACCCAAATCACAATCAAGATACCGAAAAAAAAAAAAAAAAGGTTAATGCGATATTATAGAACTATAAATTTGGATGTCATTGATTTTCACAGAATCGAATCCAGAAGATTAGAATTCAAAATTTGGGTCCCATTTTCACACATTCAATCTATACGATTGCAAAGGATGGAGGCAGGAGAAGAAAATTAGGAACACCTTTATATATTAATTAAATTTCATCTGTGATGCACACCAATAATTATAATAAAATGCAAGGCAATACTGTCTGAAGTTGACTTCTGTTTATGGAATAAACAGTCGACAAACATTTGATTTGATCTGATTAGTTACCCGAACACCGACACAAAACCTGTGGCCTTTGTTTGTGTGTGCATATATATATATTTATATAAAATTTCCCTTGTTTCTCTCAATGCATTGATCACGTTGCTTCGGTTAGTCCTTGTCCATGCTTCCAATTGTAAATAGGAAATGAATTGCCATCTGCTATGGGTATGTCAATTGGCAATTAAAATCCATTTCTATTCTCTATCTATCTAAGACCATGATTTTTTATAGTTTTCTGAGCATCCTATAATATATATATATATATATATATATATTTTTATGTGTGTATAGATTTAGTTCTACATATATAAACTTTGGTTGTTAAGTTGCCTACCGTGGTGTTGGTTTTTACATATATTTGAATCCTCAAAAATCAAAAAGAAAGGTCGGTTTGGTTGTTCTTTTTATCTTATCTATCTGGATGGAAAGCAGTTGTCGCGTGTGCTCTGCTGATCATATCAAATCTTTAAGCAAGACTTGTCGCATTATCAATTATATATGTAGCAGCCCTAAGTTGGAAAATCTTTGGTCTTCATTCACGGCGTGCAAGTGCAAGTGCATCCTCATCTACATCTACTAGAAGAAAATTATCTAGCAGAGCAGTAGATATCACTACTTAATACACATTTTTCAGACATTGATTGAAACCTGAAGGAATATGTAATTAAATTGAACGAACAGATTTTGTTAAATGTAAAATACTAATGCCACAAACCATTTATATGTTGTTGTTCAGATTTTAGACAGCTCATATCCAGGAGGGCTTTGTTGTCTTGTTTCATTTCTTTCTCGGGCGGGGCCTAGCTAGCTAATAGCTGCATGGATGTATGTTTAAATTGAAACAAGTTTGTAACTTTTGAACTATGAACAGTGAACAGAGCCCTTCAAATTAAGGACCACAAACCGGATAACAAAAGTATGATCAACATTCAACACAACTCAATCCCAATATCTGCCGAAATCAATGGTCGATTAGTGCCAAAACAAATGGGAAAAAGGACTTTAGTGTGGTCAAAAAGTCATGCCATGTTTCTTCAACCATACATACAGACAGATGCATCAGATTGAACATCTCAGGACACATAGGCACCTCTTTCCTTTCCTCAGCCATGTTCTTGGCTTTAATTTAGGGTATTAATTCTGTAATTTTATAGGGTTCTTCAAGTTAAAACACACGTGAATTCAAAATTTTGTACATCCATCAAATGTTGGGTGGAAGTTGTGAACGCACACGTATAGTTTATCCACACAGGCATGAAAAAAGTCTGAAGCTAGCAATCTGACTGACAAGTAGGCCTTGAAGTTAGGGTTCTGGCTTGGAATTGGATGCTGTTGAGTTTACATTACAGTAATGGACCTATTCCTTGGGACAAAGTTTACAATAATAGTTCTCTCGTTGAAAAAATTCATAGTTAATTGGTTTTGTGAAATATTGCTGACAGTGAGACGCAGTTCTTTTTGACTGGAAGTTATTGTTGGGGAGATCAGGAGGTTGGTTGCTTCCTTTATATATATATATATATTCCTTTGCTCCCACTCATCACAGGCTTATCATTGCAGCAATTATGCTCTACTATTATTTAGGCTTCTGTTGGACTTTTTTCCTTTGGGCTGCTAGCTTCTGCAATCTTTGTAATTTCAAGCTACTTTATATATATATATATATATATGTGTGTGTGTGTGTGTTTGTAGGGACTATGGTTGATTCTGCAACTTCTTTTCTTTCATGCCTATACATACACACATGACATGACACTACTTAACACATTCACCTTATATATTTAATTATGATATGATTATGATCTCCATAAGGATTAAAGGATGAATCATATACGGTTATTAATTAATATACATTTAAGCTAAAGCAAGGGTGTTTTGGGCACAGAAGGACTGCACAAAGCCAATCAAAAGCCAGGTATGGTATTGGTATTGTTGTCCAGTCTGTTTCTTTGCCTACGCAGATCAACTAAAACTACGTTTACCTGTGGCTCTGGAATTCAAAATACAATACATTAACATCTCCAAAATAAAATGCTAAATATCCACTCAAGGATGAAAGAAAATTATGGTACATAATAATAATAATTATAATAATAATAAATGTGAAAAAGTATGGGTTTGGTTTGGGGTCCATTCTCCATCTCCACCTCCATCCTATTTAATTTGACCTTTTACCATTTTTTCACCTACCATCGCAATCACGCTCCACTTTGTCTCCAGTAATCATACTCTGTTCTTCCTTTATTTTTTTTTTTAAAATTTTTCAAGTCAATGTTTGACTGAAATAAAACTTAAACCGCTAGTAGAAAAACAAGAACTTTTTAACTTATTTTAAATAAACTAGGAAGATAAAAAGAATAAAAATGACCTACGACGGGGGTTCCTTTTTCTTTTCCCTTTTTTTTTTTTTTTTTTTTGCAGTTTATATGTCACTTTCAACTTTCGACGCCCCATTTAAAATTTGTTTACAATAGTGTATCGTGTAGCAATATAGAGAAAAAAATATGAAAAAAAAAAAGAAGAAGAAGCAAATGAAGATGCGCCAAAGGCAGCTTCCGATTATTGCATAAGCTAGCTGCTTCCATTTCGCCGTTAATCGTAAGGCATGTCTTTCCTCATTACCTACCTCTGACAACTCCACATCTTCTTCTTATTACCAAACACCCCAACCCATTTCTCACAAACCAAGAAACTTGGAAACCCTACACAAATCCTTTCTTTTTGACAATGCAGCACCCAGTTTTCTAGCCTCTCAATGTGCTTCGTTGTGGGGTTTACGCTTTTCTTCTTTATAAACACCCAACGTCCTAGCTTTGCCCTCTTTTTTTTTTTCCCTTCTTCTTCTTCTTACCAGCATTGCCCCAACGAGGTTTCTTCTGATTCATTTGCTCTTCCTAGCTTTTATTGGCATCTGAAGCTCAAAGTTTTGACTTTTTGATTGATCCTGTCAAATGATGCCTGAAATTCGTTTTTTTTTATTTGTTTTGTTGGAAATATGATATCTCGTTATTTCTGAATGTTTCAATATGTATGGTGATTTGTCAAATGTGCGCTGTATGATGGAAATGTGATTCTTTTTTATATTTGTTTGTTTTTGAAAAAGCTTTGGTTGTAGGTGGACTTTGATTAAAAGAAAACTATTTGCTTTCCTTTTAGTTCCTTTCCGTATCTAAAGGATCTCACTTATGGTTTTTTTTTTTTTTGGGGGGGGGGGGGAGAGGGGTGAGAGGGGGACTTGATTGTGGTTCAAGGTCTTTTCTTATCCCTCTGTTATTCCTTATCTTTCTTTATTTGCTTTCCCACTGCACTTGTTTACGGTCAAATATGGGATATGCTACCGTGTACTGGATGTGATTTTCTCCCCTGAAACTTATTGGCCATTTTTTCTCCTTTTATGCACATATATTCAGTTTGATATCTTATGTGACTAGAGGGGAGAGTTGATTGGAATCTTTTCGGTCATAAATCAATTGATATTTGAATAAATGCAAAATATGTAGTAGTTTTTTATTATTAGACGCAGATTGTGGTTTTAAGTTGTTTTAGTTAAACATTTTTCAGGCATCTCGGTGTTGGTGAAAATGGCGTCTGACCTGAACAAAACTCTTTCAAAAACATACATTGGTATTCAGTTGTGGGTACTTACTGTAATTTGCTTAGGATTGGTTTTTTTAGTTATCCTTGGCATATCTCTGTGGCTTAGTTTTCGAAAGAAATCCAGAAGGAGTAATGACATGCTTCCTATAAGGCAAGCGTCTTATGTTTCAGAGGAAATTAAAGAGATAAGAGTTGATCAAGTTTCAGCGAACAATGGTGGTCTGAGCACCCTTAATGATAAAGTCAGTGACAGAGATTCGGAGAAGGTTTTGTTTAATGTTGATAATGGGGATGATAGTGGCCAGTCTGGTTCCTTTAATCATTTGGAGAAAGATGTTAAAGGATCTCAACCAGCAGAGGAGGGAAGCAATGGGGCAGTTTCCACATTCAGGCCTTCTTCACATCCATTGACCACTCCTTCACCTTTGTCTGGCCTACCTGAATTTTCGCACCTGGGCTGGGGTCATTGGTTCACTCTCAGAGACCTGCAGCTTGCAACTAACCGGTTTTCAAAGGATAATATTATTGGTGATGGTGGATATGGAGTTGTTTATAGGGGCAATCTGATTAATGGGACCCCTGTAGCTGTCAAAAAGCTCCTTAATAATCCGTATGTTGCGGAGAAGCTTATTTGTGTGAAATATTAATCCTTTTGTTCATTTCATGCTGTCCATAACTTCTAAGGTTAGCTGATAATAATTCTACGTTTTTTTAGGGGGCAGGCTGACAAGGATTTCAGAGTGGAAGTTGAAGCCATTGGTCATGTGAGGCATAAAAACTTAGTTCGACTTCTTGGGTACTGCATTGAGGGCACACAGAGGTACCATGTCATTTTATGTACCCCTTATGATGAAGGTTGAGGAGGGGTTGCTTGTGATTTTTATCCTTGTATGAGAGTTAATGTTCAACAAATTGTTATATTTATGTGTCAATGTTCTTCTAATCCAGGTTGCATAGAAAGGAAAGAGATCTTTACTGATGTTTTGTAACTTTTCTGCTATAAACTCCAGGATGCTGGTTTATGAATATGTCAATAATGGCAATTTGGAGCAATGGCTCCGTGGAGATATGTGTCACAAGGGTTATCTTACTTGGGAGGCTCGCATAAAGATTCTGCTTGGTACTGCCAAGGCGTAAGTCTGCCTTTAACTAAATCTGGTTATTAATGCTTACTTTGACTTTTAATCTCATTTTGTTACTCAAAACTGAATGTTGCAGGTTGGCTTATTTGCACGAGGCTATTGAACCAAAAGTTGTGCATAGAGACATAAAATCAAGTAATATATTGATTGATGACAACTTTGATGCTAAGATATCTGATTTTGGTCTGGCCAAATTGCTAGGTGATGGGAAAAGTTATATCACAACGAGAGTTATGGGTACCTTTGGGTGAGAATAATGCCCTTCCTTTACAATCAACTGCCTTGACTTTTTTCAACTTTCACTAGTTCAATCATTCTCCTTTTTAGTTTTAGCATTGTTTTTCACTTCTTTTTGTTTTTAATTTTTACTTCTAAGGAGTATGGAGTTGTATCCTTAAAGAAGCTAAAAAAGTCATTGGTTCACTTAGTCTTTTTCTCTGCTTCCACAATTCTCCAGTTATGTTGCTCCAGAATATGCCAACTCTGGCCTCCTGAACGAGAAGAGTGATGTTTATAGCTTTGGTGTTGTGCTCTTAGAAACAATAACTGGAAGATATCCTGTAGATTATGGTCGCCCTCAGCCCGAGGTAAAGAAGAACACTCTTTTATTAATATAGGTTTTGAAAATGCTTTTATGTGATGTGCTTATCATGAGGAGTTATTTGTTGTTATGAGATGTTTTATCAGTCATATACTTTATCCAGATAGATTTTGCTTTGAAGTCTTTAATTCCTTTGTACCTAAGTTATGTATGCTCAAAATCACACTTATGGCCTTTGCAACTTTGATTATCTCATGATGTCAATATTATGTCTGATGCTTATGTTAATTCTTTCTTTGAACCCAATAATTGAGGACTTAGCATACTTGTATAAAACTCTTTTGACGTTAATCTCAGGTAAATATGGTTGAGTGGCTAAAGATGATGGTTCAACTGCGCCGTTCAGAGGAAGTAGTTGACCCTAACCTAGAGACTAGACCATCAACTAGTGCTCTAAAACGGGCTCTTTTGACTGCTTTGAGATGCGTTGATCCTGATGCTGATAAAAGACCAAAGATGAGTCAGGTTGTTCGCATGCTTGAATCAGAGGAGTATCCTATTCCTCGTGAGGTTTGATTCTGATACTTTACAATAATCGGTTAATCATACTTGCTTGGTGTTATTACTTGAACTTCATGTCAAAGAAAACCTGTGGAAGTTGCTTTGTATGATAATATCTAAATGCTGGAAGTAGCAGGCTAGATAGAGGATAGCAACTTCGTGGTTTTTTATAAATTGTCAGATAGGAGAATGTCCAGTTTTAAGGTTGTAACTGTAGCTTGATTCGTAACTTGTATCCTGGATGAAATTTTCAGGATAGAAGGCGCAGAATGAATCAAGCAGTGAACTCAGATGCTGATACCATGAGAAAAAACTCTGATGCTGATAGGAGTGATGATCCAGATTCAAGGTTGGACAGCAGAAAGCACCACCACCCATAGGCTGGGGAGGGAGGGAGGGGATGGTTTTAAAAGCTGAGAACGAGGGCAACCACCATCCTTACATTTGTTAATATACTGGTGCATTGGAATGGCGTATAATTGAGATGGAAGATGTGATGCAGCACATCCAGGCAAGGCAATAGGGATTTCATTTTATGAAGCTTTGAATCACATACCTAATTGTAGATTCTAGAGAAGATTAGTTTGTGTCCGGAAATGGCATTGTCATGAGACACTGTTGTCACTAGATTTTTCTGTACAGGTCTATATGGATTCTACATAAATTTACCCGCTGTTGGGTTTAGCTCTTGTAGTTCACTTTTATCTAATGACTTTGTGTTGCAATGAAGAAAAATTCCACTAGTACTAGAAAGAAATCTGATATGAAGTTTCTGTTGGGTAGAGAGTTGTGCAGCCAATGCTTACTCCGAATAGGGGTGAGCATAAGTCGGTTCAAACCGACTTAACCGATAAATTTTGATTAATTCGGTTCGGTTAAATCGGTTCGATGGTTATGTCGGTTTTTTATGTCGGTTTATTTGGTTAATTCGGTCGGTTATCGGTTAGTAAAATTAT
>JBBYHL010377613.1:0-21752 GCA_038381835.1 Adansonia madagascariensis
GAGTTCGAGATGAGCATGATGGGAGAATTAACATTCTTCTTGGGGCTACAAATTAAACAAACTAAAGATGGCATCTTCATCAAATAAGCAAAGAACATCAAAGAATTACTCAAGAGGTTTAAAATGGATGAAGCAAAGCCTTGTTCCATACCTATGAGTACCTCAACAAAGCTTGAAAAGGATAAAGGAGGTAAAATCATTGACTCTAAACTTTATAGGTCTATGATAGGTTCATTGCTATATCTTACCACAAGTAAACCGGACATAATGTTTAGTGTATGTCTATGTGCTGGATACCAATCATCACCATAAGAGTCTCATCTAATTGCTATAAAAAGAGTCTTTAGATATCTTAAAGATACTCCAAATCTAAATCTATGCTATCCTAAAGAATCATCCCTTGTCTTACATGCTTACTCGGATGCAGATTTTGGTGGATGTAAAATTGATAGGAAAAGCACTTTTAGAACATGTCAATTTCTTGGAAATATGCTCATATCATGGTTTTCTAAGAAACAAAATAGTGTTGCTTTATCCATAACTGAAGTAGAATACATATCCGTAGGTAGTTATTGTGCCCAAATTTTATGGATAAAATAATAAATTGAGGATTTTGGCATTACCATGGATCATATTCCAATTAAATATGACAACATTAGTGCCATTTTTCTCACCAAAAATCCAATCCAACACTTTAGAACCAAGCACATACAAATTAGACATCATTTCATTGGAGATCATGTGCGAAAAGGTGATATAATGCTTGAGTTTATTTATACCTTGCATCAATTAGCTGATATTTTCACTAAACTACTTGATAAGGATAGATTTTGCAAAATTAAAAGAGAAATTGGATTAATGAATACTCCTTAAAATTCATAATTTGATCCAATCCTGATGCTATGCTTCACTATTATTTACATAATGCTTAGTTTGATAAAGCTAGTTTTGCACATTTGCTAGTTTGATAATACTCAATTGTCATAACTTTATTGGATAATTTTGTTACATCTTGATTAAGCTTTGAATAATCTTGATTTTGATCCAGGTTACACTTTCAAATGTTCTAAACGGATAATTAAATAAAAAATACATCTAATTTGATGTCATCTTATTGAAATTGACCCCATATTAGGCCATTTGTATCAATTCCTGTATATTCTTTTTCTATGTATTGAGACTTGTTTTCATTGTATCGATACAAACCCAGTTTTGTTCTTTGTATCGATACCTGCCCTTATGTATCGATACTTTTTAGTGTGTATTGATACAACAGCAATTTGATCTAAGTCTCGAGACCTAGTTCCTTGTGTCTATATAACACCCATAAATGTTTTTTGTATCAATACTGCTTCTTCTGTATCAATACTTACTATTCATTTAGAACCCCTTGCATGATTTTCTCTCATTCAAAAACACTATTCATACATTTCCTCTCTCTCACACTCTATCCTTCAATTATCAAAACTCTTCATCGTCATTTTTTTCTCAAATTCGATTGATCCATTAACCAAATTCCCTTATCCCACTTACCCAAAATCATTTCAAAATCACTCATTATCATCCAAACCATCACAATTTCAACATCTCCCATCACCTTAACCCTCACCACTTCCCTCTCTAAATCCATCCCTTTTGTCCAAATTTTTTCTGAAAAAATCAATTCCTTTTTATTCCTAAATTGTTCCCCACCGTTGTTTGTACGATTCATTGCAGATCTACTTCTTACATCACACCAATTGCAAATCAATTTTAGTGCCTATCACCTGTTTGAAAAAACTCCTCAAATAGCCTATTACCCACTTAACCTGTTCTCTCACCACCTATTTGACAAAAGTCCTTAACCACACCCATGGCTCCCAAAACCAAACAAACAGCACGTCGTCAAGGTCTTGTCACCCTTGCCTCTACCTTTTTCACTTGTTAACCATCTTTGACCTATCAGTCCTTCTTTAACTTGTGCTTTCATGATACACGGGCTCGAGAGCGTTTCACCACCATTTATGCCTGGATGCCCATCCAACAATGTCGTGTCATCAACTTTCATTTTCTTTAGTCTATTAACTATCCCTACCTTCGGACCTTTGACACTTAATTGGACCAAAATCCTTTCTTTAAATATTTTGATATGTGAAAATCTTATTCGTGCCTTCTTTAGTAATGCCACTCTCGTTATTAAAGATCACGATAATGTCATTACTATTCGATCCTATCTTTTAGGACAAGATCTCTTAGTTAACATAGCTTTTCTCGCTTTTGCCTTTGACTTTCCAAATGAAGGCATTATCCATGAAGCCTTAGCTCCCGTCGCACTATGCACCCCCCACAATAAAGCCACGCTTCTTCCTCCGGTCGATCGCTTACTCCATCTTATCATTTCACATGTGCTCCGTCCATACAGAACCAAACATACTTTAATTAGTGACATGGATTATTGGTGCCTGTATATGATTCAATTCGGCACTCATTCGAATTTAGCCTATATCATATTTGTGGACCTTGTTTTATGTGTAGTGGTTGTCATAGTCTCTTTCATGGCATGGCCTTGAGTTACTACTTCGACACTCAAGGTCTCAATCTTTCATGTAACCATAGTATTAGGGGAACCATATATCACTGCATTAGTATCAAATCTATGGGACTTACCGGATATGAAATTCAAGGTGGTGATCTTTCATCCCACCACTTGAGCAATCGAATGCTCCCACTTCCGATGATCATGATGATATAGATGATGATGAGCCTCCTCCACCTCTGGCTCCCACGCCCATGGACATTCCCATGATGTTCACACCTATTATGGGCTGTCTTGATGCATAGGAAGGACGATTTGACACCATTGATGCTCGTCTCTCTACTTTTGAGCAAAGTTACTGAGCTCTAATCGAGCAATTCTAATTTTTCTCAGCTGTCTTTCCTCACGTGCCTCCATCTACTCCTCCACCCATCGAGGATCCTTCGACCGGTGACGTCTAGTCAACTTAGACATATTTCTTAAAATTGTCAAACTTTATGTCTTTAGGATATCGTTTTAAGATCATTAGGATTTCCCTTTACTTATCGGCCCTTATGATTTTAGGTTTCTATGCTACTCTACGTTTTGCACTGTCCTAAATATCTTTTGCTTGCTTAATTTATTATACTTATGCTTGCTTATGCTTATTTATCCTTGAATTCTATTTTGATATAACAAAAAAGGGGAGAAAGACCTTAAATTTGCAATATGTTGCCTTTCATGAATTAATTATGCATATGTTGGAACCCAAATTACATGTTAAACATAAACTTGATTTCTTAAGCTTAATCTTGGGCAACTTATTGAGGGGGAGTTATTTTTTTGTTAAACTCAAACCAAATTTATCTTAAGTTTTGTTATATCAAAAATGGAGAGATTGTTAACCTTAATTTTAGTTTTGATATAACAAACAACTTAAGTTAAATTAATACTCAACTTGGTATTCATGTTTAAATCAAAAAGCATATTTAACAATACTAAGTTTGTAATTTGTCAAAAATTATTGAGATGTGCTTGAGTCAACAAAAATCATTTCATAAACAGTTTTGAAGGTCAGTATCGATACAAAGAACATGTGTATCGATACTATGCATAACCCCTCAAATGTATCGATACAAAAAACATATGTATCGATACAGCTCACTAAGTATCGATACTTACTTCATGAGTATCAATACAGGGCTTGGCAGTAGCCACAGATTGTATGAAACCCTTAAATGTATCGATACAGGTGTATATGTATCGATACAAACTGCTTAGTATCGATACTCGTGGAGTAAGTATCGATACAAGGTTTAGCAGTAGCCTAGGTTTGGTTGAAACCCTCATATGTATCGATACAAAGGTATCTGTATCGATACAGCTTGTTTAGTATCGATACTCATGTCCCTGTATCGATAAACAAGTTGTAATAGTAACCTTTTTGAATTGTGTATCGATACTATTGGTATTGTATCGATACTATAGTGCAGGATTGAACATTTATGAAGGTTACAATGGCTCTCCAATGACCACATTAAATGCCCAATGTCTATGAATCAATTTACAGCTATAAATGGAGGTTCCAAACAGCTGAAGAGGTAGAGATACAGATTTCATTGAATCATAAAACAACAAAAGCTCAAAATCATCAAATTCATTATTTTCCACTTGTATCAATTCATACTCTTTAAGTCTATTTGTACCTCATTCATCTTATACTTAAATTCTAGCAAACATCTTCTTACTAGAGGTTCAATTCATTTGCAAAACACTTTTTTCATTTCACAAAAGGGGTTGAGTGAAAGTGAGTGAAAATAGTTGAAAGTTTAGGGTATAATTCTTAAGGTAATTGAAAGGTTCTATCTAAGCCTTAAAAGATAGTTGTGTAAGGTTATACCTTAGCCTTAAAGGTACAATTTCCTTAGTGAATTATGAAAATCACCTTGGTAAGAAAGTACCAAGAAGAGAGGACGTAGGTGCCGAGTTAAAGGACTGAACCTTTATACATCCATCGTTGGTTTTTCTTTTCCTTATCTTATCTTCAAAATTCAATTTGCTTCAAATTTATAAAGTTTTTATAGAACCAATTCACCCCCTCTTATTTCAATCTCTCCTTTAAAGCTAACACTTTTGGTGTTGGCCAACTCTTAAGAAGATTTTTTAGATTGCCCATGGTAGATGAAGGCCTCGAGGTTAGGTAGTTTCCATTTCTCAAGTGGAGGTAAGGATGAGATTCGATAGAGTAGGTCGGCATATAATAGAAGAATTAGGTTATGATTTAGTGCCTTGATTAGGGTTGTGAGTGTAGGGTAAGTTGGTTCTAGTCTAGGTGGTAATAATTTGGGCTTGATTTTGTTTTAGTAAGAGAGTTTTTAATCACTTAAGTTGCACTTTTTGGGTTTTTAACTTAAGCCAATTTGTTTTCCTACATGCCTTTTTGGGTTTTTATCTAATGTTTTTTTTTTGTTGTTTTGTTTTTTTTAAGTAGCGAAAATAGAAAAAGGATAGGATGCCCTTTTAGGTTTTCATCCTAGGATCCTTTCAGGCATAGTATTTTTTGACGAAATCAAAATTCACAAGATTAGGTAAGTCATTGCCGTCTATCTCAGTTAAGATCAGAGCTCTTACAAAAAATATGCACTTTACCAAGTACAACCCCTTCTAATGTAGGATCCATTTTCCTCGAGCATCTTTATAGATTATGAAAATTTGTTTGAGTACTAAGTCACCTTGTCAGAACTGACGAGGATGGACCTTTTTTCCATGGGCTCTCGTCATGTGTTTTTGATACATCTGCCCATGGCAGATGGCTTTTATTCTTTTCTCCTCAATAAAATTTAGTTGCTTATATCAGTTCTTAACCCATTTAGACTCTTTAAGTTATGATTCCATCAAGACTTTGAGTAAAGGGTTTTAGACCTTAATAGGTAGGATAGCCTCCATGCCATAGACTAAAAAGAATAGGTAGCACTTGTTGAAGTTTGTATTGCTATACGATAGGCATATAATTCAAAAGGTAACTTATTATGCCAATCCTTATAGGACTTAGCCATCTTTTCAACTATCTTCTTGATTTCCTGTTGGCTACTTCAACTGCCCATTCATTTTCGGGCGGTATGGGATGGAATTATGGTACTGAATCTTGCAACTAAAAGCAAACTACTTATATCATTTTGTTTTTTAGGTTGCTTGCATTATTAGTAATGATCTGCTTGGGAAGGCAATATCTACAAATGATATCTCGTTTCACAAATTTGTATACAATAGATTTGGTGACATTAGCATATGAAGCTACCTTTATTGACTTGGTGAAATAATCAATAGCAACTGAAATGAAGTGATGCTCGTTATAAGTGTTAAGAGTAATTGGTTTGATCATTTCCATCTTAGAATACCTTTTTTAGTTTAGCTTCTAGTTAGCTTCTAGAATCTATTTGCTAGTTTAAGGTGCCAGTGGGACATGGATTTTGTCCGCGTAGATTTGGCATTTATGGCATTTTTTAACATAGTTATGCATTCTTTTTCAAGAGTCAACCAATAGTAAATGATAGCATGACTTGCTTTACCATTCGATGTCTGTTAGCATGTGCATCGTAAATTCTTTCATGTACTTCTTCAAGAATTTTTGTGGCGTTAAAAGCATCTACACATCAGAGTAGTACTCGATCCTAATCTTCTTTGTACAACACTCCACTGTCCAAAACAAGGCTTGCAACTATCCTTTTGGATGGTTTTCTTGTCAGTTTTGATGGTGTATTTAGGGTATTGCTGATCCTTGATGTATTAAAGGATGTCATGATACCATGGTAGGTCATTTTTCTCTTCTTTGATATTTTGACAATGTGCTAAAGTTGTATGGATACTTATCTGAATAGGAGCAATGTCCCCTTGATTGACTTTAAACATGGATGATAAGGTGAATAAGGCATTGGCAATTTAGTTTTCTTATTGAGGTAGATATTGAAAGCTAATATCATGAAACTCTTTTCTAAGTTCCAAAATCAGACTCCCATAATGAAACTGTTTAGCGTCTTGCGTTTGCCATTCTCCTTTCAGTTATAGATGATAAGGGCAGAATCTCCAAATACTTATAGTGTTCAAAATGCCTTTTTTAATGGCTACTTGGAGTCCCATGATGTAGGCCTCATATTTAGCTATGTTGTTGGTGCAGTCAAAGTTAAGTCTTGTAGTGAAAGGGTAATAGTTTCCATTAAGAGAGATAAGCCTTGATTCCATGCCTCGACACGTTTGGAGCTCTATCAAAGTACATTTTCCAAGATAAACTGCACTCGAGAATATTCTTTGCCTTAGATATGCACATCAAGTCTTCATCAGGAAATTCAAAGTTTAAAGGCTGATAGTCATTCGTTGCTTGGCTTGCCAAAAAGTTTACTACTGCACTATGCTTGATAGCTTTCTAGTTCACTATACGATGTAATACTCAAAAAGCAAGACTTGCCATTTAGCTAATCTCCCTGACAAGGCAGGAGCTTTGCATAAGTACTTGATGGGATCAAGTTTGGTGATCGGCCATGTAGTGTGGTACAACATATATTGCCTTAACCTTCAGGCTGTTCGAGCTAGAACAAAACATAGGCTTTTTACTATCGAATAGTTCTTTTCACATTCTATGAACTTCTTGCTCAAATAGTAGATAGCATGTTCCTTCTTACCCGACTCATTATGTTGACCTAATAGATAGCCCATTGACTTGTTGAAAACTGATAAGTATAGGATTAGAAGTCAACTTGACACTAGTGGTATAAGTATAAAAAAGCTTGAAAGGTAATGTTTGACGTTATTGAATGCTTTTTCGCATTTTTTATTCCATTCTTTGGGATTTTGTTTCTGAAGCACCTAAAAGATTGGATCACATTTGTTAGTCATCTGAGATATAAATCGAGCTATGTAAGTCAACCTTTCCAAGAAACTCCTTACTTGTTTTTTAATTCAAGATGGTGGCATATTTTGAATGACCTTGACCTTGTTGGGATCAACTTTTATTCTTTTTTTGCTTATAATGAACCCTAACAGTTTGCCAAATGTGACACCAAATATGCATTTTATGGGATTTAACTTGAGCTGATATTAAGAGTTTTTGCAAATTGGCACATGGTCAGTCTCTTTTGGCAATTTGGTGATCATATCATCCATATAGACCTCAATTTCTTTATGCATGAGATCATGGGACAATGTTACCATCACTTTTTGGTAGGTTACCCTAGTCTTCTTAAGCTCGAAGGCATGACTTTGTAGTGAAAAGTGTCCCAAATAGTCATGAAAGTGGTGTTCTCCATGTCTTTAGTTACCATTTTGATTTAGTTATAACCTGAAAATCCATCTTTGAAGAAAAATAGTGCATTTTTTTTAGTGTTGTCTACTAAGGTATCGATATAGGGCAAAGAAAAATTATCTTCTAAGCTGGCTTGATTTAAATCTCTATAATCTATACATATTTGCACTTTACCATCCTTCTTAGAAATTAGGACTACATTGGATACCCATTTAGAATATTTGGCTACTTTGAGAGATCCTGCTTCATATTATTTCTTCACTTTTTTTTGATCTTCATAAACTTTTAGGGCTTTATCCTTCTAAGATTTTATTATATGGGTTTACACTCTGGTTTAACGAGAATTTTATGGACCATAACATTGATGTCTAATCTGACCATGTCTTGGTAGGACTAGGTGAACATATCCCAATATTCTTGGAGGAGACTTATTAGTTCAGCTCGAGTTGATGGTTTTATGAAGGTTCTAATTTTGACTTCTTTCTAGTCTTTTTCTATTCCAAGATTTACAGTTTCAATGGGTTCTTAATAAGGCAATATCTATTTTTTTTCTTGTTCAATTAGTCTTAAAAAGTTTGGAGTTATGGGGTTCTCTTTAAAATCCTCTCAAACTCAACCTCACCGATGCAAATTGGTTACTTAAAATTGATATACAGAGTTTCTGTATGAATATTTGTGTCACCTTTATTAGGGTAGCTGAAAATAGAGAAAATAATATAGGTGGAAAAATATGTAGCGAAAGGTCTAAGAGCTGGCAATAATTATGAAATAAACATAAAAAAAGAAACGCATAATGCTTAGTCATTTTTATTAATAATACTTGATAAAAGGATTCCCATACAAAGGATCCTACAATGCTTTTAGGTGGAAGCATGTAGGTTTAGTTCATAGCATTACTTTGAAACAGACTTGAATAGTACAAGAATCTCAGTTTCAGTCTAAACACTAGGAACAAATCCTGTAGGGCACAAACCAGCCTTTTGGTGTCGTTGATGTCTTTGGTTCATCACTACATTGAAAGAGAGATCCTTAAGTGCCTTATTCAGTATGAGCATAACATTAGCGAAGCCAGTATTCACATCTCTTCCTAGATGGAAACTTTCTCAAAGCGGTGGAAATATCATTGGTTCATATCCTGTATCTTATCACAACAAATGAGTCATCCTTTTTCTAGTTCTTGTAAACTTGTTCTCTTTTCTTTTGGGTACTGGGCTTGAATCTTAACCTTTTTTTGTCGATCTGGTTGACAACTTTTAAGGCTTTAGCAATCTCTTAGAGGTGCTTTCTAAGTCTTTTTCCAGTTAGGGCATTTTTCCAACAGTTAACTTTAAACCCATATGAGTGCTCTTTGATAGGTAGGGCTTAAGCATTAGCAACCCCTAGTTGACATAAGTGTCATTGACAAACTCAAAGGATTGAAATAATGATTCTGGCACATCATAATCTGGTTCAATATATGGGGCATCAATTGAGGTAGCAACAATGACATCTTTTTCTCTTTCAATACAGACGATTTTGTTTTCGATGATGAATTTAAGTTTTGATGTAATGATGATGGCACTATCCCTGCAGAGTGAATCTAAGGTCTTCTCAACAAGTAGTTATATGATGAAGTAACGTCTATCACATGAAAGTCTACTTCATAAGAGCATGGGCCAATTTGTAGTGGAATAATGATGCTTCCTACAATGTTTCTACAAGTTCCATCGAATACTCACACCATTGTGTGATTATTTTGGATATGAGATGCGTCAATAGGGAGTGTGTTCAAGCATGATATAGGCATTACACTTAGGGTTGGCCCATTATCAATGAGCACCTTGGGCAACGTGCTACCTTTACAGTATGCAGTAGTGTAAAAGGCTTTATAGTTTTTCCTTCTTCCATGAGAGTGGTATTAGTATGAGCTTACGGGAATGTCAAGACCTTGAAGAGTTGTTGATAGTGGTATTACTTACTAGGCAATCCAACTAGCCTACGGGAATGTCAAGACCTTAAAGAGGACATTTCTATGAGCTTTAGAATTTAACAAAAGTGATAGCACAAATATCTTAGCAAGTTGCTTATTCTACTGATTGATAATGCTATATTAACTATGCTTGATGAATTAGCTTCTTTCTCACTCACTGCTCTTTGATAACTATCAAATCTGAGTCTTTAGTTCCAGACTTCAATGCTTGAGAAACAAGGGTGGTATTCTTTTACTGAGTTTTATCTCTTGATGCTACCAAGGCATAACATCTGCCACTATGAGTTAGATGATTTACCTCTGAGAGGTCAGTATGTACTGCCCGTTGACTAGATTCTCCGATGATTAAGGTTTTGCTTTCATAGTTCTAGGGAACAACCTTGTTATCCTTATAAGGGAAGGGAGATGAATGTAGAATAATCATCTTAAGTATAGGCTGAACAAGGGCAGCTTGAGTACTCGATCAGTTGCTAAATAAAACCAATGGCCTTTCAATCCTATGAGGAGGATTATTTCGTTCTTTTTCCACAGTGTTGATAGACAATGTTGTATTAGCAGACTCGATATGTGAGGCTTGTTTTATCATAGCATTTGATGCCACCCTCGTTCATCATCTTTTATACCATAGCATGGAACTATTTACACATTTAAAGAGTATAGCCATAGACAGAATGGAAATCATAAAAATCATCAACTCTCTTTTTTGTCTTTTTGACCCTACTGACTAGCTCGGCTTGTGCCAAGATTTGCCAGGCCAAATTCATTGGCGTTCTGACCTCACATATGTTTTCTACTATCTCGCAGTCTTCTTCAATAGCCACTTGCTTTGCATCTGATTTAATATGGGTCTGAGATAAACTAGCTCCTATACTAAATTTTTGTTATGGTTTGGCTTTAACTTTTTATTTTCCTTTAAAAATATTTCCTTTACCTGAGCCCCTCCTCATAGTTTCATCAATCATTCTACATAGCGAGACTACATATGCGAAGCTTCTTAGTGTTTTTTTCTCTACCTCGTCACAATAAGGCACTTGTAATGTGTCGATAAATCTAACCATCATTTCATCTACTTTAAAACATATTGCTTGAAGTTTTTGTCAGCTTTCTTTTCCATGTTCGTGAGAGAGAAACAACTTAAAACTTGATCGATGGCAGGTTTTTTTTTGGCTATGGCATTAATAGATGGATAGATGTATTCTTCAAGCTCTTTATGGAACTCAATTCAAACCTGTCCATTATCCCTTAGACCATTTTAAGGAAAAATGGATAGTGTTGAAAAATATGCTCTTGATTACTGTGATGGCGGGATGGTTCATTGGTTTTTGTGCTTTGGTTTTTAGCATTTGAGACTATTCTAGATTTCACAAAGGCTTGCTAACCATGTTCATTGATGTTTTGACTTCTCTAATGCTTATTTTGACCCAACATTGTTTCCATTCGATTATCGCATTCACTCTTGGCTCCTTATAGTTAGGAAGTGGATTGGCTCTAATGCTAGGCCTAGGCCCTTGTTTGACCTTAATTATACCCTTTTTTAGCAAGCCTTGTACCTTTCTCTTAATGAGGTGCAATTCTCAAAAAAGTGGCTTTGCACCCAGTGTGGTACTCACAGTAGGCTTTTTTATTGTACCATTTAGGGTAGGGAGGTGATCTTGGGTTTGTGAATACTGGGCCCATTAACTGACCTACCAATAGACGAAAGTAAATCTCTTTATAAGATAAGGAAGTGGCTTGAAGTGTTCTCTATCTCAAGGTACTTGTTAATTGTTTGGAGCTTTTGCATTGTTTGCATTGTGGGATTATGTGATATGGGCTGTGTTTTGGATAGGATTTGATGCAAAGCACATTGTCGGAATGATCCTGACAGAATGGACGGGTTATGGCATCGATGAGTAGGGGTTAAAACCTAGATGCAGCATATTCAAGAAGTACATACTCTCGTCGGATATGGATTCCAATTAAACCTGGCATGACTTTAACTAATAGAATTGACATGGATGATTCTCTAATGGATATCTTACAACTTTTGATAGCATTATCGATCATTTCACCTAATATAACCATATCATAAAAATTGTTCGCGGCATTTTCCAACAACCTTTCATAGTAAGGAGCTAGCAAAGTGTTGATAAACATGACTGTCAACTCTTTCTTGGTCAAAAGAGGGTAAACTTGAGCTACTTGTTCTCTCTACCTTTGAGCATGTTGCCTAAAGCTCTCAGAGGCTTTCTTTTCCATATTCATAAAAGAAAAATAATTTGGGGCCCAGTCAGATAGATGCTTTTATTGATCAAGGAAGGCATGAACCAAATTTACCTATGTTTAAATTCTTACAAGTTCAAGCCTTATATATCAGTAGATAGCTACCCTAATTAGACTATCCTAAAAATAATGGATTAATAGCTTTTCATTCTCCTCATACCCAGCCATCTTATGGTAGTACATGTGAAGGTGTGCCATGGGGTATATAGTCCATTGTACTTTTCAAAATCTGGCACTTTGAATTTAAGTGGGATGATGAGAGTGGAAATCAATCCAAAGATTTTGTCTACAACCTTAAATTTGTCATTTCTTTTGATAGGTCGAAGGCACTTTTCCAATTATTGATACTTGTTTAAGCCTTCATCATTTCTCGATAACCTCTTTGCTTTTTCTTGTTCTATTTGCTTATTGAGATCTGAGACTATAAGTCTTACAGGTTAAAACCTGCACCCTAAAACCCTTAAACCAGATGGGATGCTGCTGCAAGGTTATGTAAATGAATGGTTAAGTAGATGGGATATTTACTATGAAGGATACTATCCATGCAATACCCTTTCATAAGCGTGGATGGCTTCAGTATCACCATTCAAGTTGCTTGTAGGATTAGCTGATTCTTCTCTTATGTTGATAGTGCTCATTTGCCTCTTTTTTCTTCAAAGCATTGGTTAATAGCTTTGTCAATTCTGCAATCTAAGCTAGAAGATCCTTATTCTTATGGGTTAACTACTCTTGGGATTCCTTATACATAAGTTTAAGTCACTCATTACGGGCTTGGTGATCATTCTCCATCACTTTCTAATGATTGCAAGTGTTGTACTGATGATAAACTATAGATTCTTTATTACTGGATTAGACTTTTATTATGTGTTGTGAGCTTGTTCGATGAGATAAGGATGAACATGCAATTAGATGACAATTAACATGAATGCATAAATAAGTAAAAGAATTAGATTAGTCATGCAAATGCAGATGGGACAATCATACTTGGGGAGCAGCTTCATCAATAACACCTTTCATTAAAGCAATAAGATATCCATATTACACCTGATTACATTTGAAAATGCCTGACATGGTTACATTACATGATCACATGTTCCATAAAATATAACAATTCTTGTTTATGGGCTCCGATGGGTAAGATGTCATGTGTCAAGGATTGAGCTACGTCCATCATGTTCTCGACCTTCAACTAGGCTATCTGAATCTGCTCAGTGAGTTGATGATGGTGGTTTCGATAATTTTGGCATGCATGATCAACCATTTAGAGCCACTTTTGCTTTCACTGCTCGGAGGCTCTCAATAATCCATCAACCTAGCCTTAGTGAGCTTGAGGAGAATGTTCTAAATCTTGAATTCTATGTGTCAGAGTCTTATTCTCAACTTGACTTACTCTAGCTGTCCATTCCTCTTTTGGTAAGTTGATGCGAGGGCATGGATTCTAATAAGCTTTTCCCTATTAACCCTAGCCACTTCTTTCTATCGATGTAATTCCTTTTCAAGTGTAGTAATTTTTGCCTTCCACTCAACTGATGATTTACCAAGGTGCTGAGACTTGCTTACTTTGCTAAGGGCCACATAGTCTTTCATCAAACTCTCAAATCTTCTTTGAAGTGGTTTTTCTCTTTGACAACCTTATTCACCTCGCTGTCCTGGAGATAAAGGTCCATTTCCAATCGACTATTCTCTTCCTTTAAGAGAGCCAATTTCCTTGGCGAAGGTTGCCTTTTCTTGTTCGAACTCTCACTTGAGCAACTCAATCTCAGAGGGAAATTCATCAATGGTATTTATGACATTCTAGCACTGGATAAGGACAAGGCATCATTGATGTGATTGATCCTCCACTCGTCATATCCTGGGTCATACTATTTCCTCTCAAATACCTCTCTATGCAGCGGGTTTGTCTGCAAGCATGGAAAACTAGTTGAACTTTTAACTTGTAACTAGGCCCACCATAAATGAAATCCTAATGCTCTAGGTCTTAGATAAAAGGAATAAATTGTTGACACTCAAATTGTTAAAAAACTAGGATGAGTGCATAACTAATGCTTCCCTATAACCCATTAGCAGCACATAATTGTAATCTCCACATCGGTATATGATTATCTATGGTGAAAACTAAAAGGCCTTCCATGTCACCTTTTCCCCTTGAAGTTTTTGAATTTCTAGATCCATTGTTTTTTAAACTTGTCTTGATGCCATTCCTTCTTAAGGACCTTAGAGATAAGGCTGAAGTTAGGTAAGAAATTGTATAATATCTTTTTTCTTCAAGGCATAAGTGATTGACACGCTAAATGTGAAAAAGTGGTGCGCATCTGATAAAATGACCCATCCCTATTTTATTGCAAAAGTTAAGAGCCTAAATAGTTTTAACAATAATAAGGGATGCAGGATTAATGTTGTAACATAATTAAGAAAAGAGATCTAGTACCATTGCTTCAACATAGCCTAATGTCTTTAGGAATATGACCAAACCATATATCGTTAAAAGCGTAGATATCTCAGATTTTTTAGATGTCAATGATATCTGCCATTGCTTCCTTCAAACTAGCTCATGAAATGCACTCATTGTTGCTCTTCTTCTTGATATGACTTTTGATCCAGGACACCATTGCCATGAGGATCTTAGCTAATCTTTTCTTGAAAGCTGGAGAATGTAAAGCCTTACAATATATTCTATCACTCTCAATGTTGAGTAACGGGATATATTCGTAAACTATGGGGACCAAATCTTCATGATTAAAAGTGAAGCATCGTATTCCAAGTTCCAAAACTGAGATGTTGCTTGCAATAGACCAACATCCAAAAGGATTGGAGTAAAAGAGCTATATTTTTGTATCTCTTAGTGAATAATTCCCTCTCAGTATTGTACCAACTAATCCATATATGCTTCAGTTCTTACCAATCATTCTGATGATATTCTATCTTGACCCTTTCATGCATAATGGAGCTATACCGGGGTTTAAGAACATTCCCATCTTCACACTGCTGGCACTCTAACCGTGCTTGAACTTTCTTAAAAGGCTTCAGATCTGAAGTGGATTATTGCTTCATGATAGATAGCATTTGATGAACACTGAACCATTGGCCAATCATCCTATGATGATGATGATTACGATAAAATAATGCATGCATCAAACAAAAAAGCAAAAGGAAACAAGTTAGTGACTGCACGAAGTAATAATCATAAAAATAAGGAAAGATATAAAAAAATAGCAACAAAAATACATCCTAACAATAAGCAGTACCATGCCTAAAGGTGAACACAATAATTGACAACAAACGGACAGTATAACAACATGTTCAAGTCAAAATTGCCTTTAATAAGATGACACAATAACTCGAAAGGACAAAACTGACCAACTAAGTGGTGACATTCATTCGTCAACACCTATGACAGGTACATGTTAAGCTATCATTCAAATAGCATGGCGTAAGGCATTGTAGCTGACGGCATTTGTTCATTATCACCCACTTATTAAAAGAGGTTAGTCATAAGACATAACAACATACCTTAAAATAATCATGAAATAAAATAAGAAACACAGGTGACAATGTCTATTATCGCCTGCATAACATGATGTATAGAAGTGAAGGTAAAAAGTGTTTCCCCAAGTGACCCTATTCTTTAGATTATTCTAGAGCACTTTGGCATGGTTTGACATGGTTTAGCTTATAGGGTTCACTATATGGGTTTAAGTGTACACCTAGATTACTATCTGAATCATTCCACCGTCCGATAAAGACAACTGAGGTACACCAATCCTAGGCCTATCTGATGTATAAAAGGGGTTTGACCTAGTGGATGTATTTTTCTATGCAAATGCGAAGGTTTAGTTACGAGAAATGTAGGTAAATTACACCATAGAAGGTCTTGCCATGCCTATGTGAAGGGATACTAATGAAAGCACTCACTTTCTTTTAGTAATTGGGATTGTAATCTTGCCATGGTGTTTGGTGAAATCTAATACACATGCAAGTGCACAGTGTGTGTTGAGGAAACAATTAAACCTTTTGTTTTACCCTCATATTACCATACTTATTTAAATTAATATTTATTAGGGAACAAAATAGTCCTTGACAATCATAGGGCAAAAACCATAAAAGATAAAATGTTAATGGATAAAAGTGAAGGGGATTATAAGCAAATAATGATGGAATCTGAAAAAAGCAAAAAACTGAGTGAGATATAGCTAATCATAGGCTCAATTCTCTAAATGAGTCCCTAGTGGAGTCATAAGCTATCATCATGTGTCCTTTTCTTTTTTCTCCGAATAATCTAAAGCTGGCAAGCTTAATTCAAAAGATATATCATGTTTGGTCAAAGCCTTTGAGTTATCTTTTGTTTAGGATTTGGATTAGACATGATAATATGAAGGGGAAAGAGGTTGTAGGACAAATCGTTTATCTAACTAGTTTTAAAAGGTTACCAGGAAGTAACCATAAATTTGGAGTCACCACCAACCATTTTAGGCTAGGCATGATTGGATGCCTATTAAAAATAATATCCTAAGTTTCGAAACTTGAAACATTGATTTCAAGGTCTATAAGGTCTAAAGATTCATTGGTTAGGTTCGAGAGTTAGTTACACATGGAAAAGGATTAGCACCCCCTATAATGCCCAAAATCGATACCCGCTAACTATATCTCACTTTGGTTGGTTCCACTTGATCCTTATTTAGATATAATCCTTTTTAATGCATGAACTTTTATGGAAATTGTAAATCTAAGTTTTGATAGAAAACTTTATATCACCTATGCGTCGTAAAGGTATGAGGAGAATAGGGATTTATTATGAAAATAATTGTTGGATTAAACTTTAAAAATTCAAATATTTTGTATTAAGCACTAGAGAGATACTGACATGAAACATTGCCTTGTAATTTTTTTCTGAAAACAAATTTTAAGTATGAATGCACGATAGTCACTATAAAAAGGAAATGTGTTAGTAAGACAAAAAAAATATAATGATTTCACAAACAAACAATCACAACTAAAAAAAGTGTATAAAAGAGGAATGATCAGGATATACCTCATAATTATTTTTGATTATTGAAGAGTAACCAAGATGACAATTTGGTAACGAGTTTGGATTCGATGGTAATTTGAGAGACAAAAAAAGGTTTTAATTAAAACAGTCTGGGATATCTGGAAGAGAGAAAATTTTTGGATTTTTGGGGTAAAAGTGGGGTTGAAATATCCCCTTAGAGAGGTAGGATTCGAGTATTCCTAATGATAAAGATTTTGATATTTTAAGAAAATGATTAAGAACCTTAAATATATTTGAGAGAGAAAATTAAAGTTTCTTAGTGGAAAATTGGGTTGGAATATCCTTTTGGAGAGGTGGGGTTGGAGTATCCCTAAGAACGAAAATTTATGATGATTTAAGAAAATAATTAGGAATCCTGAATAAAGTCGAGAAAGAAAATTCAAGTTTTTTAGTGGAAAACAAGGTTGAAATATCCCCTCGAAAAGGTGAGGTTGGAGTATCCCCAAAGATGAAAATTTTTGATGCGTTAAAAGGAAAAAATATTTTGAAGAAAAATATTTTGAAAATAAGGAGCCAAAGATTTGAATACAATAATTTTGTCTTGAGACTTGACCCGAGCCTAAATTGTTTGTGTTATAGGGAGTCAATCGAATGCATTTTAAGAAGTTCTAACGTCTCCATGATGGTGATTCGGGAAATAAAGTTAATTTTAATTCTAGAGAAAATAAGGGCAACATTGCCTATCTCCCTTCCTGAATTTATTTCGGGTTCATTTGAAAGCTTCAGAGGGTAACCGAGGTACCGTTGGAAAGGTAACTTGATAAGGACAAATATAAAAATATTTTAAAAATCCTAGAAAATCATCTTCTAGGCAAACTTAATTTTTGGAGTTAGACCTATTTTGAACTAGTAGCATGTACAAGGGAAAGGGTGTGATGGATTTTGAAAAATCATTCTGGGCTCATCTAGAATTGTTAAATTGTAAACAATACCTTTACAACTTTGTGAAATTTCTGGGAAAAATATTTAAGTAATATAAAATGTCACCACGAGCCATGTGTTTAAAACTTCGGATGATCTGAAGGGCTTAACGCACTAAACTTAAAAATATATGAGGATTGGTAGTGGTCGAGCCTTTGAACTATCCATGATCAGGATTTGGATTAGGCATAGTAATATGAAGGAGAGAGAGGCCATCGAGTGAATCGCTCATCCAACTAATCTCGAATAGCCATCACAAAGTGGCCATAAACTTGGAGTTGCCACCGATCATTTTAGGCTAGGCATGATCGGGTGTATATTGAAAATGATATTTCGAGTTACTAATCTTAAAACATCGATTTCAAGGTCTACAAAGTCCAAAGTTTCATTGGCTAAGTTTGAGAGTTAGTTACGCGTAGGGAAGGATTAGCACCCCCACGATGCCTGAAATCAATACCTACTAACTATGTTTCATTTTAGTTTCGACTTAAATGGTTCCATTTGGCCATTATTTAGATATAATCCCTTTTAATGCATGAACATTTATGGAAAATGTAAATCTGAGTTTTGAAAGATAATTTGACATCACCTATGCACTGCAAAGGTAATGAAGAGATAGGGATTTTTATGAAAATAATTTTTAAATTAAATTTTTAAAAATTCAGATATTCTGTGTTAGGTACTAGAGAGATACCAACATGGAACATTGCTTTGTAAATTTCATTGGAAAACAAATTTTAAATATGAATGCACGATAGTCACTACAAAAAGGGAAACGTGTTAGTGAGATGAGAAAGAATATAATAAATTACGTGAAAGTAAACAAACATAAAAACTTGAAAAAGAGGGATGATCGAAATGTTTCTCATAGTTGTCTTTGATTATTGAAGAATAACCAATGTAACAACTTTGAGATGTGGTTGGATTCAATGGTAATTTAAAGGACGAAAAAGATTTTAACCAAAACTATTTAAGGCATCCGAAAAAGGGAAACATTTTGGATTTTTTTTGTAAAAGCAAGGTTGGAGTGCCCCTCGAAGTAATACGGTTAGAGTATCCCTAAAGAGAAAGTTATGAGAATAATTTGGAATAAAGAGAGAATTCAAGTTCTTTTAATGAAAAATGGGGTTAGAGTATCCCCTCAGAGTAATAGGCTTGATTATTCCCTAAGATGAAAATTTTAGATGATTTAGGAAAATAATTAGAAATATCAAATAAATTCGAGAGAGAAAATTCAAGCTTTTTTTAGTGAAAAATGGGGTTGGAGTATCCAAAGATGCAAATCTTTGATATTCTACAAGAAATATTTTTTTAAAAAAATATTTTTAAAATAGAAAACATAATATTTGTAAAAAATATATTTTTAACTTAAGCCTTAATCCAAGCTTAAAGGGTTTGTGTTGTAAGGGAATTAATCAGATGCATCTTAAGACATTCGAATGTCACTACAAAGGCGTTTAAAAAATTGGGTTAAAAGCGAAGGACATCATCATGTCATCTCCTTTTCCAAATTATTCTACGTTTATCCAAAGGCATTAGGGGGTAAATAAGAAACGCTTGGATAGATAACACGAGAAGTTTTAATGTATAAGTATTCCAAAAATCTAGAAAATCAATTTCTAGGCAGATTTAATTTTTGAATTTAAGTCCTCTTGACGCTAGCAGCATGCAAAAGGAAGAGGGCATGATGGACTTTGAAAAATCATTTCGGGCTTATCTGGAATCATTAGATTGTGAGCAATAGCTTTTTGGAAAGGGAATTCCATAATATGTTAGGAAAAATACTCAAAACTTTTAGAAAAATCATCTGATGAGCCAAAATGGCCCAAACAGAATATAGCACGCTGTTTCTAAGGATTCCAGGTAGCATTGAAAAATCATAACTCCTTTATACGAAATGATACAAGGGTGAACAAGAATTGTTGGAAAAATATTTTGATGCCTTTTAAAGAAAAAATATTGAAAAATTCAAGAAAAATAATACATGACTTGAAAATAATTTTTTAAACTCAGACTATGGTGTTGCTAGAGCAAAAATAGGGGATTGTTCAATTTTTCAATTTTTTCAAGGATAGGCTTGAACCAAGGAGTCTGAACGTCTGTGACAAAAAGGGTAAGTAACAAAGGCATCATGAACCCATTGCAAAAACCTTGGAGTAATTTAGGGCAATGAAACAACCTATTGAACAAGTCATTAAAGAGGGTATTGGACTCATGATTAAGGCTTAATACTTTAACAAAACAAAGTAGCATTTTATTCCATGAATCTAGACCTAGACAGTTTAGTTTATCCCTAAGATTGAAAGACCAATTTTATGATGTTCGACCTTTTAGTGGTGAATAAAATCAAGAGGGGGTGAATTGATTTCTCAAAATTTTAGTACATTAAAACTTTGATAAATAAAATTAAGAAATCTAAACAATAAACTTTGGAGTGCAAGTTAGAGAATAGAAATAAACAATTCAAGACAAGGGAAAGAGAAGCAAACTCAAAGATTTAGAGAGGTTCAGCCTCAATTGCCCATATCCTTTACCTCGGCCTCATTTGCCTCGGATTTCCATAATTCACTAACTTGAATTGTCTAGCTTTCAAGAACAAGGTATAACCTTTACATTCTCTATCTTTCAAGGCTAAGATAGAAAACTCTACCCCCTATCTTTTGTGGCTAAGATAGAACCCTCTCTCACTACTTTTGAAGGCTAAGTAGGAACCTCCCCTTTTTGCAAGGATTTGAGTGTAAACAAATAAAACCTCTAAAGGTTAGGTGTTTAGAAGAATTTTGGCTCAAGGGATCTATGCATCTAAAGATACAAAATGAAGAATACAAAATAGGAAGAATTGATCCTATACAAAGATAAACTACTTAGTGAAAATGATGAAGAAAATAAAAGATATGACTCTAAGCATAATCTCTTGGTTCTTCTACTCATTGAAAGTGTTGGATTGGCTTATTTATAGCTTTGATCATGATTCTAGCTGTTGGGAACATTTGGTACAGGAATATAACCATTAGAGCCTTCAAAATATAATTTCCCGTTGTTCCCCGTGCCTCTATATCGATACAATTAAGTGGGCATCGATACATTATGTTTAACAGTCCTATATCGATACAGAAAGATCTGTCTCGATACATGAACAGTCCTGTATCAATACAGAATGCTCTGTCTTGATACATGTTTAGTGATTTATGCATTTTAAGGTTATTTAGCTACTGCCAAATATTGTATCGATACATACACATAGTGTATTGGTACATTCACATGAAAATCAATTGTAAAAGGTTTTTTCATAGCTTTAAAACATGTAAAACTTATCTAAAAAATCTTTTATCTAAAAATATGTATTAAGAACACATTTTTAAGTGCTTGAAGGAGTTAAAACACTTTCTACTATTTTTCAAAGTGTTTACAAAATATTTCATTGAAAAATACTAATCTTGAAAATAATTAAACACAAGCTAATTAAGATTAAGTTTTAGTTATATCAAAACTAAGATTAATTCAAAACTAATATAGCTAACAATCTCCCCTTTTTTTATATGACAAAACTTAAGATAAATTTGCTTGTAAAACTCCCCCTTAATCATTTAAAAAGTTTCAATAAAACTCCCCCTTAATAAAAGTATTATGAAATGGATTTTTTTTGAAGATTTTATTTTGAAACATCTGGCAATAGCATTTTTAGCCATATTTGGCTTCAAGAATACCAACACATAATATTAAGGATTTTAATAATATAAATAATGTAAGCACATGTGAAATC
>JBBYHL010377721.1:0-16927 GCA_038381835.1 Adansonia madagascariensis
ATCATTATGACATGACCTCGACTGTGGAAGAAATTTTGGCTCTTCTCAGTCTCGAGCCTTTGAAGATAAGGTCCATCTACTGTAGGGAGCGCAATCCGATTAGCTTTTGTAAAAATTGAGTTAAATTTATATATAGATTTCAAAACCGACCAACATCATATAGAGCAAAAAAGGAACACCAGTGTCATTTCATGGCAGTTTCTATGGAAATATATCCAAATGTGATTCGCCACTGAGAAAGCTCTAGATGCATTCGTTCTTGCTATAAGTGGATGGTTTTTTTCTCGAAAGTGTTAAGGCATGTTGAGGTGACAATAGTCAATTTTTTTGACCAATTGAAAAGGAATCATGAGTCCAGCTCTAGCAATTCTAGTTGAGATAATTCGAGCACTTAACGCATGTCTAAAGGAAGGTCAAAGGAGATTTTTTGGAAGTGCTTTGTTATTGTATATCTAGGCTCGAGCTCATTTTTGGGAGAAAGAATGGAGGAAGTCAAACCCTACTTCTTACATTTCGTCTCTCTTCAAGAATTCATCAAAAGAGGATGGCCTAGTATGGAACCAAGATACAATGGATTTAAATGCTTAAGAACTTGGCTTCTAATGATATAACCTAAAGGGCAACTTGGTTTTCAGCAAAATGCTTTCCTTATCAGTATGGTAATCTGCTTTATGTGCTTTTACTCGGCATATGGGGCAGCATGGGTTATGCAACATTACTGGTTTAGAGACAATAAGGGTTGTGGCAGTTCATCCCTATGACTTCAAATTTAGCTAATGTGGATCTGGAATATCAAGGTGAAGATTATAGAAATTTGCTTCAAACAACCACTTTACATTGGAAGAAGAGGCATGAGTTAGGGTTACGTGCATATACAGATAAGATCACTTTAGGGTATGATGCTTGGAGGAGAGTCTGGGGCTATAACATAATCATTCCCAGCTTAGATAGGACTATTCCTTAAGTATCTATCCAACTAGAGCCTATCATGCCATCCAAGATTGATTTGATTAAGGATAAAGCTACTAAGGAGCAAAAAAGGATTTAATGATGAAATCATCAGCTCCAAGAGGAAGTGGCCTATTTACGAATGAAGATAGAAGTGAAAGGAAAAAAGGTGAAAGAATGGAAACAAAATACAATCTAATGAAGAATGACTGGATTGAACAAAATAAAAAGATAAAGCTTGCTGGGATATCCAGGAGTTCTAACAGCACTACTAAGGGAAAGATGGAGGAAATGCGTAAGCTTCGTGAAGAGTTGAAAGTTTGTAAGACTAAAGCTTTGGAAGGAGAAGCCAAGCAAGCTATTTTTGAAAGAGAAAGAAAAGAGCATATTGATACACTTTTTTAGTTAAGGAGGTCTACTAAAGAGAATGAATGACTCCAGCTGCCCTGGCTTGAGAACATGGAAAGGTATCTCAACTACTTGAAGAAAGATAAGGCCTTACGATAATTATTCTAGAGATAAGGCTAGAACTACAATGTAGAGTAAATGACATCCGCACCTTGGTGCAAGCCTACCACGATTTGGATGCATACTAAGTTGATAAAAAATGGTGGGTCGAAAATGAAAGCAAAAGGTAGCTAGCTAATTCTTTTGGCCAACAGATATGCATAGATCATCTCACACAGATCCACATAGTCATTATCCAAGCAAAGAAAATGGTGTAGGATAAAAGTCTTACAAATGCAGATTAATGCTGTAAAATAATACAAGCATGTTATACTTCAGTTTTTATATGAGCCTTAGAAACAATATGATCAAGTTAGGACTTTCCTTAGATGTAATCCCTACATGATCAATGATGTGAATATGTAATCTGTCACAAAGTTAATGGAAAATTTCTAAGTTTGGAATCTTTTATTAAAGCAAGCATCCTTATAAATGCATTCATATACTCATACATATACAGATATATGTACATACATACATATATACATGATTATTGATTTCATTAATTCATAAATAAAAATTAATTAACTCAAAGAATATTAGAATTTTATTAAGATTTCAACGTTGGAAACCTAAAGAGATAAGCTCAACCATTACCTACTCATTAGTGCTATACTAGATCCAGAATAAGAAGAATGGCTGAGAACCACTTGGCATGATTGGAAAGAATAAAAGGAAGTCATTGACAAGCCTAAAAGGCCATGCTAAAAAGGCAAGAAGAATTACAAGTCAAATTACAAGGATGATGGAGTTGTTAAGGGTAAGGGAGCTAGTTGGCCAACAACCAGAGATAAATATTGATACTCTTACTGAGGGATTTAGGGAATACCAATTGAGGAATATACAACTAAAAATTAAAATGCACAGCTAGCTAATACCCAAAATGTGCAACAAAATATCCTGCAGCTAATCCACTTCCAGTAATCATTACTAACTTGACACCTTTTTGTTAGTGGCGGACATAATTCACTCAAGAAGAACCGACGAGCCCTAGTATTGATGAAAATGAAAAATGTAAACAAAAGTGTAAAGAGCAGGCTGAAGCAGAAATTGAAAAAGAAAACTTATAGCCCCTTAAGAGAAGGCTAAAAGCCATTTAAGGGGTTGAACAATATAGCAGTGTAGATATTAAGGACCTAGTACTACATTTAGTCTTCCTACTAAAATTTAAAATGCTCAAGTTTGAAAAGTACAAGGAAACCACTTCCCTTCAAGCAAATATCAAAATGTTCATCAAGAAGATGGCTGGCTAGGCCCAAAATGACAAGTTTTTGATTCATTATTTTCAAGAAAGCTTGTTTGGATCTACACTGAGATGGTATGATGATTTAAACCGCACTCAAATTCAATGCTGGACTGCTTGGCCAATACATATTTTTTAGTAATATAAACTAACTTTCCAAAATATGGAGAAGAAGTGTATATAATCTTTCTAAGAATATGCATAAAGATGGAGAGACATGACTTCTTAAGTTCAGTCTTTGTTGACTGAGAAAGAGACCACGATGCTATTCGTGAACACTTTACATTCTCCTACTACGACAAGTTGGTAGGGAATGCAACTAAGAATTTTGTCGATCTTGTTATTTCTAGAGAGATGGTTAAGATGACTATAAGGGTCAAAACAATTGTGACTAAAGAGTCTTCTATCAGAAAAAAGTTAGGGCTATGAAAGAAAAAAAAGAAAAAGTTTCATTTTGTTAACTATGCTAATCAGCCATACCATTAGGGACCTTGTCCCTATTACCAAAACCAAAGATAGCAAACCTAAAATACCTACTCTTTTAACATACCTCGAGCTTTAACTCTAACATCACCTTAGACTACCATTCCAAACCCTCTTTCACAGAGCCAACTAAGACCTAATGTTAATCCACCAACCCAAAAAGCTTACCAACCTAGACCACTTCCTTACTATTATAGGGAAATGTTTGATAAGATTTTTGAGGCATGGTTAGTGGCTTTCATTTTTTTCCAAACCATGTGAGGGTAATTATCGTAGCTGGTATGACCTAAATTTGCATTGTGAGTATTATACAGTAGTAGGTCACTTGATCAAAACTTGTATGACCTTCCAAACTTTTTTTGAGAGGGCCACCTTTTAATTCGATAATGCCCTAAGACCTAATGTAACAACAAATCCCTTACCTGATCATCTAGATTTTGGGATTAACTCTCTAACTGTTAAAGAAAGCAATGAAAAAAGTCAAAGGTCTAAGAAGTTAAAACTCTAATGAAAAAATATGGGCAATCCTAACTGACGACTGGATTCTAGGTTAGAATCATGGAAGCATCAAAAATTGGTTTAACCTTAGTGCTAACTTCTGCAAATTCTACATGACTTTAAGACATACTCTTCAAAGTTGTCCATACTTTTTAGCCGTGATCCAAAGAATGATGGACAATAGTGAAATTGGGTTTTTTGAAGAAGTCAAACTAGGGAAAGAAAAATCAATTAACATGGCTAGTGAAGGATCATTGCAACCACCCATGGCATCAGTTGCCCTCTTATCATTCGTCACAACTAGCCAAAGGATACAATTTCTAAGGCCGAAGTTACTCCCAAACTCATTATCAAAGCACCAATACTGTTTTCATATCAAAATAACAAATAGGTATTGTGGAAAAATGATAGTGGGGTGACAACTCTAAAGGCTATAATGAGCTAATTGGTTGTTGCCAACATTACTAGGGTAAGTAATGTAACATGAATGGTCATATATACAATCTAGAAACTAGTGAAACTAGTGCCAAAACAAAATCAAAGGGATAAACATTTGGAAAAGCAGCAATTATTGAAGATATCTTAGTGGAAGTGTAAGAACCGATCAAGGAAAAAGACGCAATCGAATTTCTCAAGTTTATCAAACATAGTGAGTATAGCAAAGTAGAATAGTTGAAATAGTAGTCTGTAAAGATTTATCTGTTAGCCTTGTTGCTCAGCTCAGAAGCACATCTGAATGTTTTGTTGAAAGTGTAAGTGAGGTTTATATTCTTTTAGACATCTCCATAAATAAACTAGATTGCCTGGTAAATAATATTGTTGCTGACAATGTCATATCATTCAGTAATGATAAAATCTTACTAGGGGGCAACACTTCAACGAAAGCTTTTCACATCATAACTCACTGTAAAGGGATTAGATTGCGAAAAGTCTTTATTGAAAATGGATTGGCTTTGAACATAATACCGGTAATCACGTTGTCACACTTGCTAGTTAATGCCAGCTAGATCAAGCATAGCCGTGTAATCCTTAACGCATTTAATAGGACAAAAAAAGAAAAAAGACTATTTTAATCATTTTAAATATTAGCCCATGCCCATTTAAGATTGAGTTTCATGTAATTGACATCGTCCTAGCATATAACTGCTTGCTAGGATGACCGTGGATTTATTCTGCTAGGGCTATCCTATCATCTCTACATCAAAAAGTTAAATTCATAGTTGCTAATAAACTGATTAGCCTAGTTGATTAAGAAGACATCGCAGCCATGACTTCTACCGAAGCCCTTTATATTGAAGCAAATACTAAAGTTGAAGAGTGCTCCTTTAAATCCTTTGAGATTGTTAATGCGACCTTTCTTGCAGAAGGGTCTATAATCCCAAAACCCAGACTTTCAAAGAGCACCTGCATGGGTCTCAAGCTTATAGTTGAGAAAGAAGCCCCAGCTAAAAGGGGGCTTGAAAAATACTTACAAGAGATTGAATGGTTTATCAATGTCATTGGCAAGAAAGACAAGCACATATTAGGCTTCAAGTCAGAGTATGGTCAAAAAAAGAAATTTGAAAATCAATCTCAAGGAAAAAAGCTAGCCCAAGCCATCGATTAACAGTCAAGATAGAAATCGACCCTCTATCCCTTACTGGATGAAATTTTTTGTTAGAGCAGGAGCATTAATCTAAGAGCTAAAGAAAGAGAAACCAAAGGTGTTACTATAGTGATTAATGAAGATTTATGGCCACCATTGGAGAAGATTGTAAAGATCTAAATGATGATCGTTGGATCCATCCTTGTCCTCATGGATACATCCTGAAGAATTATATTTTTATTAAAAGAACCGTAGTGTTTAGGCCGATTTCAAAGTAATTCCATAAACTCATTTTGTCATATAAGAATCTTTTTGTAAAACCTTAAAATGTCAAGTTATCATTTACAGAAATAAAACACATATGACATTTTTGTCTACGTCTAATTTCTTTTATACCAATATTTCTTTTCCTTTCTATGTACACATACACAAAGTCATGTCATATATTTGTTTGCTGATTTTTTTCCTTTCTCTTTTTACCTTCATAGATTTTCCACTCAAAGAGAAGTGGGCGATCCTAATCATGATTTAAATGTTGATTTTGAATTGGTTGTTTACTTGAACAAGGTTGATTTTGAAGAAGATGTTGATGATTATACTTTGCCACCCAATTTGCTAAAAAAATTAAGCGAGAGGATGAATGAATAACACCCCTTGAAGAATCCACAGAGGTGGCAAACTTAGAGGATGATAACGATGATAGAAAAGAAATCAGAATAAGGGCTACTATCATACCCACCATTAAGAAAGAATTAATAAATTTGCTTTAGGATTTTTGAGATGTTTTTACATGGCCTTACCAAGACATACTGGGATTGGATACGTAAATCATGGTCTATAGATTACCTCTAAAACCAGAATGCAAACTAGTTCAGCAACAGTTAAGAAGAATGAAACCAAAAATGCTTCTGAAAATAAAAGAAAAGATAAAGAAACAATTCGATGTCAGATTTCTCGAAGTGGTAAAATACCCAAAATAAGTTACAAATATTATCTCGATTCCCAAAAAAGATGGTAGAGTTAGAATATGCATAGACTACTGAGACCTCAATCGAGCGAGTCTGAAGGATAATTTCCTTCTTTCCTACATTGATACTATAGTTGATAAAACTATGAACAATTTTTGGTTTCTTTCATGGATAGATTTTTGAGGTATAATCAAATAAAAATGACATCAGAAGACTTAGAAGAAACCATATTTATCATAATGTGGGGAACTTTTTATTATAAGGTGATGCCGTTTAAACTAAAGAATGCTGAGGGAACTTATCAAAAGGTAATGGCCATTCTATTCCATGATATGACTCACTGAGAGATAGAGGTATATATGGATGATATGATTGACAAGTCACCCCAAGAGGAGGGATGCATTATGGATTTACGAAAATTGTTTAAAAAACTAAGAAAGTATCAATTAAAATTAAATCTAGCAAAATGCATTTTTAATGCAAGGTCGAGGAAATTAGTAAGCTTCATTGTGAGTAAAATATGGATTGAAGTTGATCTAAATAAGATTAAAGTCATCTAAGAATTGCCATCTTCATGTAAACAAAAAGAGTTGCAAATTTCTTGGGGAGTTAAATTACTTTGCCAAATTCATATCCCAACTCACATATAAGTGCGATTCAATATTCTCACTTTTGTAAAAACAAAACCCTGGTAAATGGAATAAAGAATGCCAAGAAGCATTTGAGAAAGTTAAGCACTATCTCTATAATCCACTAATATTAGTACCACTTATACTGGACGACCTCTAATTCTGTACTTGTTAGTATTTTAAAAGTTTATGGGTTGTGTGCTGGGACAACAAGATAAGATAGGAAGGAAAGAGCAGGTGATTTATTACCTCAGCAAAATGTTCCTTGACTATAAGGTAAATTATTCTCAAATAGATAAGATATGCTGTGCCTTAGTTTGGGCTACAAAAAGGCATCATAATACATGTTGTATCATACCGCCCAGCTGATCACTAAAATAGATCTATCAAGTATCTACTCGAAGCACCGACTTTATCAAGAAGGATAGCTAGATGGCAAGTTTTGCTATCAAACTATGATATGGCTAATGTAAGTCAGAAGGCAATCAAAAGAAGCACTATTGTCAAAGTCCTAGCAAGTTAGGCACTCGATGATTATCAACAGTTGAATTTTGACTTTCCTAATAAGGATTTAATGAATATTTCAACAGAAGAGGAAAAAGAGTTGTTAGAGGAATTAACATGGAATATGTATTTTGATAGAGCGTCAAATGATTTAGGCTATAGAATCAGGGTGATCTTGATATCTTTGAAAGGGGACTATTACCTTTTCACCGCTTGATTGGACTTTGATTATACAAATAACGTAGTAGAATATGAAGCATGTGCTATGGGACTTTGAACAGCTGTAGAAAGAAAAGCTCGATTATTAAAAGTATATGGAGACTGGACTTTGGTGATTTACTAATTACGCAAAGAATGGGAAACTCGAGATCCGAAGATGCAACAATATAGAAGGCTGATTCTAAAATTGCTTAAAAAATTTAGGGAACTAGAATTCATTTATTTATCTCGAGATGATAAGCAAATGATAGATGCTCCAACCACCCTAGCCTCGATGTTCAAAGTAAATAAGGGGCAAGAGGTAAAGCTAATTTAGATGAGCATATACCAATTCCTTGCATACTATTAACATGTCAAAATAAAAGCAGATGGCCTTCCATGGTATCACAGCATCAAAAGACATCTTAGAGATAGAATATACCTAGACAATGCCTTTGAAACTGACAAAAGAACTTTAAAGAGGTTGGTAATGAATTTTATCCTGGATGGAGAGATCTTTTTACAAAAAGAGTAATAACCTAATACTGCTAAGATGTGTTGACACTCCCAAAGCACAAAAGATAATGGAAGAAATGCATGAGGGGATTTACAGAATCCATGCGAATAGACACAGAATGGCGAGACAAATTATGGGATTGGGCTACTTTTGGATGACAATGGAGGATGATTGTATCAAGTATGCCTAAAAGTGTCATAAATGCCAAGTTTATGTCAACAAGATCTATACACCACCTTTGCCATGGCACATCATAACCATGCAATTACTTTTTTTTATTTAGGGTATGGATATTATTGGACCAATTACCTTTATAGCTTCGAGCCGTCATTGCTTCATCTTGGTGGCTATTGATTACTTCACCGAATGGGTCAAGGTAGCCTCCTATACAAATGTGGCAAGGTCAATGGTGATAAAGTTTTTACGGACTAACATCATTTGTCAATTTAGGATCCCCATAAGAATTATAATGGATAACACCTTTAATTTGAATAATAAATTAATGATAGAGCTGTGTACCTAACTCAAAATTTCCCATCAAAATTCAGTGACATACGGCCCAAAGATGAACAAAGCCATAGAGGAAGCTAATAAAAATATGAGGAAAATTATGGGGAAGATGGTAGAAACCTACAAAGATTTACATGAAAAGCTTCTATTTGCTCTTCTGGCATATAGAACTTTGGTTTGAACTTTAACTTTGGCAACACCCTATTCGTTAGTCTATGGCACAGAGTCTATCTTACTAATTGAAATTGAGATCCCTTTACTCTTGGTTAATGGAAACTAAGATGGAGAAAGCCGAACATGTCTAAAATCATTATGAGCAGTTGAATTTCATTAAAAAAAGGCTAAAAACTATCTAATATTGTCAGATGTACCAAAAAAAGATGATAAGAGCACATGATACGAAAATTTTTCTTAAAAAATTCCATGGGGGAGAATTCGTACTAAGAAAAATTATGCCCAAATTAAAAGATCCTCGAAGTAAATGAGCACCTAATTAGGAAGTACCTTATGTAGTTTAGAAGGAATTTTTAGGAGTATTGATGTCGGCAGAGATGATGAAGGCACTTTACCAAACCCTATTAATTCAGTTAATGTAAAGAAGTATTATGCCTAAAAAAAGGATAAAAACCCAGAAGGGCATGCATTCTAAAAAAACAAATGAAAACTCAAAAGGGCATTTGGTCAAAGAGGGTATAATGGGGAGGCTTCGAGCTAAAAACTTAAAATAGTGGCTCAAGCATTTGAAAGGAATGGTCAAAGCATAATTTAAGAGAAGAGTAAGTTTGAAAAATGCATAGTATGATCAAAAGCATGTTCAAGAGATGGATTTACGGAAAAGTAAACTTTCCATTTAAGAAAAATCTTTAAGAAAAATTGAATGCAAGATTTTGTTTATCTGAGTAATATCCAAATCTCTTTGGTACTTTACCACTATTTTTATAAAAGACCTAATATCGTATCTTCTTTCATTATTGAAATACAAATACATATTTTTATTCATACCTTTGTTAGATTATCTTTGTAACCATGCTAACATTTCTACTAAATGGTAATTAACATTTTAAAGAAATGGAAATTGATGAAATGATGACAAATTGATTTCTTTGCATTACTCTGAAATGAGATTAAAATATTACAGGGATCTTAGTTAATATTTTGAGTCTTTCAAATATTCTAAGAAAGATTAGGGTGGATAAATGACATTCTTGAGTAGAATCCTGATGAAAAGGAAGTCAAGTCCTTTTAGATGATTTATTAGAAAGAAAGATTAAAGATCTAATTCTATGACTATTAGGCTACCTTTTCTGTTATTAGTATGTTTCAGTTATTGATGGGAAATTTTAGAAAACACATATTCCCCATCATGTTTTTTTCCTTTCAGCTTCTTATCAGTTTATTTTGGCTATTGGTGCGAGATTTTAGAAACCATATATTCCCCATAATGCTATACTTCTTTAGCCTATTATCAGTTTGTTTTGGTTGTTGATGACAGTTTTAGAAACTATACATTTCTATTATGTTTTTCTTTTTCAGGTCTTAGATGATATTGGTACATCATCTAGTTTGACCTTTCAGGACCAAGTGTATTATGTCTACAATGAAATCTAAAGATGTCTTCAAATTTAAGTTCAAATGATGGCTCCCCTCTGCCAAAAATAAAAAAAAAAACCTCAATGTTTTCTGAAGATGGCTTCAGTCCCTAAGCAAAAATATGGGCCTATTCCATTAAATGAAGAAGAAATACTTGTCACATTTTCTAGAAAGATAAATCTAATTCTAAAATAGGCTCGCTTAGACATTGATAAAGAACATTAAATCATGAAAATTTATCATATGCATTCTTCATGCATTTACATTCACATTTATTAATTTGTAGATCTAAAATTGAAGATGATATTGGAAGAGCCTTTCGATATGTCAAATGTTTTAGAACTAAAAGGTAAGTTTCACATTCCTTCAAGCAACTCAAATATTAAGCATTTTTACCTTAATTAACTATATCGATTTTGCCCTGGTCAACTTTTTAGACTTAGGTTACATCCTGGTCATCCTTATTTAACTATACCAATTTCACCCTGGTCAGCCTTTTAGACATCTTGGTCACCCTTGTTTGATTGTATTGGTTTTACCTTGGTCAACCTTTTAGACCTAGGTTACATCTTGGTCATCCTTGTTTGACTGCATTGGTTTCATCTGAGCCCTTCAAACATCTTGTCACCCTCATGTGACTGTATCAGTTTTGCCCTGGTCAACCTTTTAAACCTAGGTTACATCCTGGTCATCCTTGTTTAACTATACTGATTTTGCCTTGGTCAACTTTTTAAACATCGTAGTCACCTTTGTTAGACTATATCGGTTTTCCCTTGATCAACCTTTTAGACCTAGGTTACATCCTGATCATCTTTATTTAACTATATCAATTTTGCCTTGGTCAGCCCTTTAGACCTAGGTTACATCTGGTCATCCTTGTTTGATTATACCGGTTTCACCTTTGTTAACTCTTTAAACTTGGGTTACATCTAGGTTATCCTTGTTTAACTGTGTCGATTTCGCCCTCGTCAATGTTCTAGAATTAGGCTTCACCATAGTCTATATTTCCAACTTAACCTAAGTTTTGCCCTTGGTTATCTATTTCTAATGAATATATTTAATGTAGTTTTAGTTTTTTGAAGACATTACAACTCAGACGAAGTTATGTCTATTTAGTCTTTACCTTGTTCCTAATTTTTAGCAATGGCCAATGAGAGGCAGATACTAAGCATGATTATAACAAATACAATCTATATAAATTAAATTGAATTATGGAATTAAAATAATTGAACTTACAAGATTATTTGGTTCAAAAATTAATTTGATTCACTAATTAAAGACAAGATCACAGAATGAAAATTGCCTATTTGTCACAACTTAAATCTTTCATTATTGTAGAGAGTTTTTTTAAAGTATTTATTTCTTGGTTGTTTTTTATGCTCTCATCAAATAAACTCATCGACCCTTTATGACCAAATGAAAGCATTCATTCCTCTGAAAGGGGGTTGCTTTCCATTATTATAACTTTTGTTTGCGTTAATATCATTTTAAAGCTTTTAACTTCCTAAAATGAATTTATTATTGAAAAAGTGTTCATTATGGATGCTGTTTCTAAGATGAACATATCTTTTTTTAACATTTTAACTCCTAACAGCTCTTTTTCACAGCAATGCTAAAAGTTTTTAAACCATATTTTTAATAAAACTTTTTGAACATGCTTTTTCCAACCCAAGCTTTTTCTAACCAAACTTTTTCCAATAACAACGCTAAACTAGCCTTAAATCTTTGTCAATCTTTGTTTGTTGCTACCATATATATATGCTAAAAAGATAATTGTTTGTTTTGTATATTTTATGATTTTCCATTTTACCAACTCTCGTGTGGGCTTCAAACTTAGAAACTCACTAATTATTGCTTTTGAGTTTTGAGTTTTTGTAAGTGTACTAAAACAAATCAAAGATAGACCATATGAAAGTAGTTCATAGCAGAGATAAATTACAGGTCAGATACGGTGGATTTTAAGCATAGATCAAGGTATTCTAGCTAAGTTATAATCCTCAAGCTCTTTCTTCATGACACGGTCTACTCAAGCCTAACATTTATGACACTACACCAGTAGGTGGGATTTTCTTTATAGGATATTGAAACATCTTTCTTAGCCATAATTTCTCTCTCGAATACATAAAAAATTATTTATTTTCTTTTTAAAGTGGTTTTAGGATTTTGGTTATCAATTTTAAATGATTTTTTTGAAGTTTTAATCTCAATAGTTTTTTTAAGTATTTAAAATTAAAAAAAATATATGAACAACCAATTAGTGCAATACATGTGAAATAAAATTACATTTTTTTGTTGTTTTCAATTTAATTTCTAAACAACTCAAGTATCAAACAAAATGGTATATAGCTTGTAGAATTCTAAAATGAGTAGATGACTTGACATGGATATACCTATAAACTCATTAAAAAAACTTCAAGTAATATAAAAATAAGCCCTCGCTACACAATGAGTAAGTTTTGAACATTACACTTATATTAATATATTATTGATGCTAATGTAATGAGTCAATTCTTAAATCAATGAACTTGGCTTTGCTTAGTAGAGTGAACAGAAAATTGGGAGGAGAAAAGTGAAAAACATAGAAAATCTATTTTTTTTTCTATTGATATGTTTGGTAAATGTTAACACCTAATTTTGTCAAGGCCCCTTCCTTGTCAGTCCAAAAATACCTAAGACCAAGAACCTGATAAGGGTAGGCTTTCTTTAGGTAGAGTGAATATTTTCAAGATATATTTAGTTATGTTTAAATGGCCGCAGGTGCATGTGACAGAGAAAGTGTCACTTCAAGGTCAATCTTAGATAAAAAGACAAATATCAAGGTAAAATAATTAGCTTTTAACTTTATACTTGTAAAATTTTGAAATTGACTTTTGCGAATGTTATTACAATCAAAATTTTCACTTTTAGGAATTTTTTGAGAATTTTTCATAAAATATAGGAAGTTAAACTGTCACATATTTTTATAGATACTCACTCTAAAAAATCATAAATATTCAAAGAAAAATTCTTATTGACATATTTTACCTCGAGGTATCAAGTTATCAATTTTGGGACTTAAATTTGAATTTTTTATGGTATCGCTTGTATCATACTTATGAAATTTTCCTAGCAAAAATTGTTCAGATTTCAGTTTTTCATCTTTATTATTTTTATAAAAAATATTTGATTAAAATGTTGGGAAAAATTAATTTTTATAACATTTGAACATATTTTTGAAATTTTTCTTGTTTCCGTATACAGAGCTTTCTACTCTGTAAATTTTGTCTAGGGATTTTTCTAAGTTTATAATTTTTAAAATTCTTCAAATATTTTCAATAAATTTATATTAAATCAGTTTTTGAAAATTCAATTTATTTTATGACTTTTTGTATTTTTTTTTCAAATGACAATTTCCCCCAAAAAGGTTTTTGCTAGTAAAATTTTACAAGCTTCAAATTTTTAATTACCTTTTTCTTCCACATAAAATTTCTCAGAAATTTATTATTGAATTTTTATATGAAAATTTTATCAATTTTATTTTTAATGGGCCAAAATTTATTTTTTCCATTTCTTGAGTCTTACAACTTTTTAATTTTTTTAATAGGCCCGATAGGCCCATTTATTTTTTGATAAGCCGAATGAGTCCAAAAAACCTCATTTTAATTAAATTTTTAATTAAATTTTTTATGTAAAATTTTATTTGAATACATAATTTTTAATTTGTTACAATTTTGTTCTTATAATTTGTTTATGTTCAAATTAAATTTTTCTCTCTCATATTTCTAGACAAATTCATTAATTAAACTATATCATTATTTTTGAACCCCTGCAAGTTTCAAACTTTACAAAATAGCCCTATGTCTCATAAAACATGAAAGAATATTTCATCAAAGGTCACAAACATATTTAGCCAGTATATATATCAACTAAAATAGTTTTATTCATAATTATCAACATATATATATGTCATAATTTCTACCAAGTATAAATATGCACAAAAACATAATAAATAATGAATAAATCAGCCTGCAAATATTAAGAAAATTAACATAAAAATATACACATGGAAATACATTTTCTCTCTTTAAACCCTAATCAAGGATGGTTTTTAATTTTTAACAAGCCCAATGAGTCCATTTTTATTTCCTAATAAGCCCAAAAACCTTATTTTGATTGAATTTTTAATTAAATTTGTTATGTCAAATCTTATTCTTTCAATACATAATTTTTAATTTGTACAATTTAGTCCTTATAACTTGTAGGGGCTTAACAATAATTTTCCCAGATATGTGAAGGCCTTGGAAGGGTGATTCCAAGCTTGGCCAAATTTGTTCTAGATGATTTTGTGATGCTTCAACTTTTAAGGCTATTTTGTATTATAGAAAATATAGGGACTAAGCTGAAAAAAATTATAAAAATTTTTTAGGCGATATAAGCTTTGTTGAACATGTCTTGTAACCTTTAAAGGTGTTTTCATGCTTGTTCTAATATGTATAAATATGTTTTATATATTTTTAATCATTTTGGGGTTATTTCATAATTTTAGAAAGTTTAAAGATTTATTTGCAAAATTCTTGTTCCTAGGCCATTGATATTTGGCTGAGTTGATTATATAATTTTTTATATGTGTTTTATGTTCACTTGGATGTGTTTAATATTTTATTTGGTGTTTTATTTCATATAAGGACTAAATTGTAAAATGAAAATGTTTTATTTAAGGCCTATCATGTTCGTTCGAAATACCTTTAGACCTTTAGGGTTGTCTTTCATGTGTATTTAACATGTTTGATTGTGTTTTTTAATATTTTTTACCATTTTGGGGTGTTTTTGCAATTTTTGAAAATTTAGAGACTACTTAGCAAAACTTAAAAAAAAATTACTCTAAGGCCAAAGGTGTTTGGTTGAGCCTTTCATGTGATTTTTTATGTGCTTGCCATGTTGATTTTGTTATGTTTTATGTTATTTTGTGATGTTTATTTCATGTGGGGACTATTTTGCAAAGTTAGAAAATTCTAAGAATCATATAGAAAAACTTTGTATTTTAAAGTTAATGAAATATTTTTAAGAATATTCCTAGCATTCCTCTGGTCTTTCGAAGGGTTATAGAAAATATTAAAACTTTTTGTGTTCTTCTAGTTTTCCAATGGGGGTTTGAAGTGCAATTTTCAATGATTAGAGACCTATTAGCAATTTTTTGCATTTTTGGTCAATCTTGAGGTCTAAGTTACCAATGAAAGGTATAATTGTCATTTCATATCCTTTCCAAGTCTTTTAGGGTATTGGATACTTCTATGTTGAAGGTACAATTTAAGGGCATTTTATTAATTTACCTTAGAATCAACTCCTATGTGGTCACTAAGATACTTCTATGCTAAAGGTGTATAGTAGGAATATGTTTGTTTCTCTATGAAATTATCAAATCCTTTAGGGTACTAGGATACTTCCATGTCAAAGGTACACTTTTGGGGCATTTTATTAATTTACCATAAAATTAAGTCCTTTACGGTCACTTGGATGCTTATATGTTGAAGGTTCATGGTAGGGATAGGTTTATCTCTTTATAAAGTTATCGAGTCATTTAGGGTACCGGGATACTTATATATTGAAGGTATACCTAAGGGCATTTCATTAATTTACTTTAGAATTGAATCCCTTACGGTCACTAGGATACTTTAACATTAAAGGTGTACTTTAAGGGACATGTTGGTCAAATCAACCAAATTCAGATCTTTAGAGCCATGTTTAGTACATTTCGTCTAAACTGAGTCTTAAGGAATTTTTATATTATTATTAAATAAAATTGGAATTTTTAAATCAAGACAATGTTTTGATGTTAAAATAGTATAAAGAATTTCTTCCAGCATATGAGAGAGGCTCTATGGATTATTTTAATAATGAGATATCATTTTAAAAATATAAAACTTAATTTTTTTTGAATTTTAGGAAAATAAAACCTTTTGTAGTCTTTCAGCTCTCTAGTAAGGTACAAAAAAAATTTTGGTTTCATAAAGCTTTTTGTATTCCTCTGGCTCTTCAATGGGGTACGAAAGAGAATAATAAAAACTTTCATATTCTTCTAGTCTTTTAGAAGGGTGCAAAAGATATTTTAATTTCTAAAAATATTACAAATCTGATTTTCTCATAAGAAATAATAAATTTGTTTTATAGAATATTATATATAGGAAATTCTTACTTGTGAAACTGAATAAAGATCAAAATTTATGTTAACAATTGATTAATATGGTACCGATTGCTGGGTATCATGAGAAGGTCGATTCTTACTTGTGATTGTAACTGACTCTCAGACCCTTTTATATGATCTCTGGTATTTTTGTAGATCTCTAAGTTTTTTTAAGGGTTTCGTAACCTCAGAATAGGAACTCTGATAGGTGACCAATCTCACCTAGCAAAAATATATTGGTGGTGACTCTAAAATAAACGGTCATTTCCTAATGACTATTTAAGGTTAGATCGAGTAAGCGATTCATCTTGAAACTCAATCCCCAAATACTAAAAATAAAAAAATTATATTAATAATGATATGGGCCCCTAAAAATTAAAAAAAGAACAATGATATATAGATATATATATATATATATATATAGGAACAATGGGTTTATCCACCATTTTAAGTAAGGCTGGTCAGGATTTGTATTTAGCCCATGTTGTGATAGCTTGCGACTCTAGAGTTGGGCCTAGATTACTCACGTGTTAGATTAATTTAGTTTCAATCAATATTTAACTATAATTCTTGGTATTTTTTAACAA
>JBBYHL010377830.1:0-21744 GCA_038381835.1 Adansonia madagascariensis
TATCTTATTACTTTGTTATATTATTATCATACTCTAATTATCACTACTTGAAAATAATAATAATAATAATAATAATAGTAATATTCAAATAAGTATTTAAACTTTTACTACTAAGATGCATAAACTCTCAATATTTAATAAGTTTAACTAATTAATTTTTTTTTTAAAAAGTGATAAATTAATAATATACTTTATTGATAATGCTTTCAAAGCTCATGATATGATTTACTTTTCGATAAGTTATTATTTTATCATATATAGACCTGTTCAAGAATCGGGCTACCCACTCAGCCTAAATGGGCATGGGCTCGGGTTCTCATATTTTTGTTTCAGACTAGTCAACCTGACTCAGAATAGTGATTTTAAATTAAAATAACATATATTTTATTTGAATTTAATTATAAAATATATAAATATTAATATGCTAATATTCTTTAATGTGATGAACAATAATTTTAATTTGAACAGACAGTTCTAGGCACATGAAATAAAAGCCTGGGCTTAGGATTTTAAAAAATATAGACCGCAGCTCGGCCCAACCCATGAGCAGGTCTAATCACATATAAAATATAATTAAGTTTTTAATATTTAATTAAATTATATATAGTATTAATATTTAATATTTGATTCATTTTTTTATATGGTATTATCTATTATAGCTTTCATATTTTTTAATTTATCTTATTATTTTGTTATACTATTATCATACTCTAATTATCCTTATTTGTAATAATAATAATAATAATAATAATAATAATAATAGTAATAATAAGAAAAATATTCAAAGAAGTATTTAAAATTTTACAACTAATATATATAAACTTTTAATAGTTAATGAGTTTAACTAATTAAATTAAAAAATATGATAAATCAATAATATATTTTATCGATAATTTTTTTAAAGCTTATGATATAATTTACTTTTTGATAAATTATTATTTTATCATATATAGATCTGCTCAAGGGTCGGGCTACCCAGCTAACCGAATTGGGCCTAGGATTGGGTTCTCTTATTTTTATCTTATATCAGCTCGACCCAATCGAAACAATGATTTTAAATTAAAATAATATATATTTTATTTAAATTTAATTATAAGATATATAAATATTAATAAAAAAATATTCTTTAATATGTGAACAATAATTCTGGCTTAAATAGGCAAGTCTGAGCATGCTAAATAAGAGAATAAGCTTGGGGTTTTAAAAAAATTTAGGCCGCAGCTTGACTTGACCCATGAGCAAGTTTAATCATATATAAAATATAAATTAAAATTTTAATATTTAATTAAATTATATATGGTATTAATATTTAATATTTAATTCATTTTTTGATATAGTATTATTTGTTATAGCTTTTATATTTTTTAATTTATCTTATTACTTTATTATACTATTATCAGATTCTAATTACCTTTACAAATAAAAATAAAAATAAAAATAATAAAAAAATAATAATAATAATAGTAATAATAATAATATTCAAAGAAGTATTTAAAATTTTACTACTAACATATGCAAACTCTCAATATTTAATGAGTTTAATAAATAAATTAAAGAAAATGTGATAAATGGATAATATACTTTATTGATAATGTTTTCAAAACTCATGATATGATTTACTTTTTGATAAATTAATATTTTATCATATATAGATCTGTTGGAGGCCTGGGCCTAAGTTCTCATATTTTTATATCAGACTAGCTCGACCCGGCTAAGAACATTGATTTTAAATTAATAAAATTTATTTAAGTTTAATTATAAAAATATATAATATTAATAAAAAATTCTTTAATGTGATAAATAATAATTCTGACTTTAATAGGCAAGTCTGGCACATTAAATAAGGGTCTAGGCTTGGGATTTTAAAAAAAATTTAAGCCATGGTCTGACCCAACCCATGAGCAAGTTTAATCATATTTAAAATATAAATTAAATTTTTAATATTTAATTAAATTATTAAAATAATATTAAAATAAAATTCATAAATTAAAGTTTTTAATTTATTAAAAGTTATTTAATTATAATTTTTTCATATTTATTTTTAGTATTAAATTCAAGTTCATGTTCAGGTCGGGCTTGAGTTCAGGTCATTTCAGGTTCAAGTTCTTTTGAGTTTGGGTTATTTCAGGTTTGGGCTATTTCGGGTTCGAGCCATTTCGAGTTTGGGTTCTCTCGAGTTCGGGTTTCGAGCCATAGATTTTTTGTTCAAATCGTGTTCAGTTTGGGTTCGAGCTCAAGTTTTTTCGGGCAGGTTTTCAGGTTCAGTTCATTTTGCCACCTCTGGACAAATCTTTAGTACTATTGTCACAATATGCTTTTATCATATTCATGATAATCTAATTATTAAAATCATTAACAATTTTGGATCACAAGAGACCTAGATTCTAATCATATGGCTTAGTTATTACTTTAACAACCATAGGAATCTTTTATTATGTTGTAAGCTAATGATCCAAATGTAACTCCTTTTATGAGCCAAAATAAAAGAGTTCATTTATGACCTTTAGGGTATAAACATGCAATCCTCTCCAGTTTGGAACACTTCCAAGTAATTGCATTTTTAACACCATGGCTATATGTCACTAAGTCGAATTATGATCTTTAACTTTTAAACAATCATAAGTAGCTCCTACTAAATCCTACATGTGTAGAATTAAGGGAATCAAATTCAAAAACTATTCTTGAATCCTATAAGTCTCGGGGCATTTGTTATTCTTAATGGTATTGCAAGTTATACTTTTAATAATAATGTGCCATTATATAAAATGGATTCTATGGTTAATGAGTTATTCAATGAGGAATGAATCTAAGCATGGCACTAAATGCTAGCGGTCACCCTTAATTGGCATGTGATTGGCAAAATATATATTTAATGTTTATGAACAAATGATGATTATGTTCCAAAAACATTAATTAGAAAGGCAAGCTTTGATCAATATCAACAAGGTTGCCATTTCTCATGGTTCATCTTCACTATTCCTTTCATCTGGACCTTACAATTTGTCATGCATAATTAAATACCAACTTCTATGTATCACATACCAAGAGAAATGAATTAATCTTAGTGTATATCTGACATAAAAACTTTATAAGTTTTTTACTTTTGATCATATCAAACTATTCCTTGTAATCTTTACTCTATTGTTCTAGCTTCCATGGTGTTCAAGTACCGTACAAGCCATCATCACATTGTGGCTTGATCAAAGTCATTTATATGAATTGATAAGCTACCCTTGACTCAATGGGCTATTCTTGGATAAGCCTCATAATCTCATATTAAGATAATCTTAATGCTTGTGGGACCAACCCATGAAGTCTAGCACATTAACCTTGTTAGAATCATGTATGCTACCTAGCAATAGTTTATTAGTCATGTTTGTTTATATCCAATATGAGCCAAACATTTGATAGTTAATAAGTTTCAATCATTATATAATGTTCTCTAACTTAATGATTGTCCTTATTATTTTATCAAAGTAATAGCCTTTAACTACTATTTCAAGAAATTCAATGCTTGAACTTCTTAATGAGCTAGGATCCTTTTCATCCTTCATGACCTTGAGTTAGCCCAACAAACCATGAAAAATCTAATTAGATAGATAACTTAGCTTGCTAATTGCATTCCTATGCAACTCCTAGATTAGTTAGGTGGCAACTCTTTGCCTAAATATATCACACACATTTCACTTTTAATGCATCCAAACAATTTGGGTTAGCCTAACAAGTCTCTTATGTTTGAAACTCAGATATCTTGTTATTATTAGACCTTATGGTGAAAGAATCAAGTGGACGAGTGAATTGATTCTTTAAAAACTTTGGCAAATTAAAACTTTGAATATTGAATTTGATAAATTCAAACAAATAACTTGAAATTGTAAGTTAGTGAATAAATAAACAAGTAAATGAAAAGAGATAAAGAACATTATAATTTAAAAAGTTTTGGCCTCCTTTAGCCTCGCTTTCCAAGGAGCTTTCTAATATACTAGCTTGAATTGTTACCTTTTAAGGCAAAGTATAAACTTTACAGCTCCTAATCTTTTACTTAGGCTAAGATAAAAACCTCTTCCCTTGTCTTTTGGCTGCTAAGATATACCTTTTCTAATTTTAAGGTTTAAATAAGAACCTTTCCTTTTTTATGAAAGATTTGGTTTAAACAAGAATGACCTTCTCAAGGTTTAGAGTTTACAAGTTTGAGCTCTAGGAAGAAGAATTATAATAATATAATTACAAAGAATACAAATAAAGATATGAAAAATTAATCCTTTACACAAATGCACTACTTGAAAATATGAGATGTAGAATTTGGCTCCAATCTTTCTCTCTTGGTAATTCTTGCTATCAGGAGTATTGGTAAGCCTTTATAGCCTTGGGATGAATTATGGCAATTAGGAATTGATTAAGGTGCTTTAGAGTAGTTGGATGCTTTATAAGTGAGTCTTCCCATTCATTCCCACAATGATGTATCAATATATTTACCATGTGTATCGATATGTTACATTTAAAACACTCCAAATATGATTGTTGGGGGACACAGTATCAATGCGTTAAAGGATTGTATCGATACATCTTATGAGGCATTGATACTTCGAGCTATTTTATCGATATTTTTTAGATTTTCATAAAACTTTAGCTACTTCCAAGGTCGATATTTATACATACAGATACATTGCATTAAAAAGCCTTAAAAAGTGTTTTCCTTAGCTTTAAGAACATCTTTACTTATCTCAAAAATGTTTTATATTAAAGTATGGATTAAAAACCACATTTTTAGCAAATTAAGGAGTCAAAAACATTTTAATATTATCCAAAGTATTTTTAAATAATTCAAAGAAAAATAGTAAATTGAAAATATTTAAATACAAGCTAATTAGGCTTAAGTTTTAATCATATTAGAACTGAATTAATTTAAAGCTAATTTGGCTTACAGTTATGAATAATGGAAGGCGACTAATCATGCTTAGGCATGGACTCAATATTTTATGAGGGATTTGTTTACTTATTATTAGGTCCTATTGCTTTTCTTGGTTGGTTGACATGCATAGCATATATGCAATTATATATCACATATGTATAAATTCAAAAATAAGTCTAAACATGCAATCTAGTAGGATGATTATGGACTTTATCTATTTAGTTTACTTGAGCCATTTGGAAACTAGTTGGTTAAACCTGATTCAATAACTTATGTGGGATTTGTTTACTTATTATTAGGCCTTATTATTTTTCTTGGTTGGTTGACATGCATAGCATATGTGCAATTATATATAAGATATATATAAATTCAAAAAAAAAAAAATCTAAACATGCAATCTAGTAAGATGATTAGGGACTTTATCTATTTAGTTTACTTGAGCCGTTTGGAAACTAGTTGGTCAAATTCCTAGAAATACCATACATAGTCTTCATAAGGCTTGATGGTGATCTCTGCGGGCATTTCTTCTTGGTGCCATCTTTTATTACATTTTGGATTTACATAAATTCTAATGTTATCCTAATCTTAAATCTACAAGTCCTATGTAACGGTTACATATCATTGTAAGAAACTTCGAGTTACATTCAAAGGAAGGTAGGTGAGAAGAGAATTTACAACCCGAAAATGAAAAAAGAAAGCATACTTTACTGAACCTTTTTACAAAAGTACCAACCTAGTTATACTAAGGTTGAGCCTATAATCATCCTCTATCGTAATCATATTATAAGCATGAAACTAAATATGTATGACCAATATCACGTGGTAATCTTGTATGTCATTTACATAAGCCTCATCAAACAATTTGAGATGATTTACCAAATTATTTAGTAATTTCAGTTTTTTAATTAAAGTCTTAACTTTTATGAAAGTTGACTTAAATTGGACATTACCTAACATTTACGTTGTTTGTCTTAATTAGGACATTATCTAACTTTTAGATAACTTTGTATTAATTTTCATAAACTATTAAGCATTTAATATTTCCTAAACCATTTAGAAACTAGTTTCCAAAAACAACATTTTAAGATATAAGAATAAGGAAACCATTTCGTCTAGATATTTTAGAAAAATTAGTTACCAAATTTTAGTTCTTTTAAACATGTTTATTTTAGAAAACTATTTTATCCTAAATCAAATCAAGAAGTTTGAAAAAATCCAAACTCTTAGGAATTTCAATTCCACTAGGTAACAATTACCTAATTATATTAGAATTCCATTCTAAAATTTTAAGAATCAAATTCCTAAATTTAAGGAATTACACTCCCACTAAAAAACTAGTCCCGCTAAAAGTAGGACTTTCACTTATTGTCCTTAATAAAGGCATACACTTTAGCCATCGGATTGCTGCTACCTACCATTCATGGAGTCTATCATAAGCCATTTTTGGTTACTAGTAGATGCCCAAAAGTGGGCTATTGGTTGCACCTTATAGTAGCAACAAGGACAACAACGATTGCCGTCATATATGCATCTTTTGGTACATACCGTGCAACAATGATTGTTGCAATTTCTAGCAAAGTTTCGCACCATGAACAACCCTAAAAACTGAATTATATTAAGATAAGATGCTACCTGAAATTTTTTAGCAAGGTTCTGGAGGATTTCCACACTTATGCATGGAGATATAGGTGCACAAACACTTACAAAATAGCCTAGAAAATTCCAACATTGGAGTAACGCTATATTAAGCCCGTAATTAATTTTATTAAAACTTTTTTAAAAACAAATCAATAGGAATCGTAAAGGGAATAATTGTAAGAAATCTCAGGGCATCAAGTAATTAAATTACAAAAATTTAGAAAATAACTTATAAACATGGTAGTAGAAACATAACAAAATAAATAATCTAAGACTCCCTAAACAAGATTATCTTGCATGATTTTGATCAATCTTTTAGATCAAGAAACCTAAAGCACTATTCAAGATTCAAACATACCTTAATCTTGGGAAGTCTTTAAGCAATTCCATGGCCCAATTACATGAAAACACTAAGCCCAATTGTTATAAACCAAAGCTGTCCAAGCGTCTAGCCTCTAACAGGTTATCTACGTAGGTGACTTGGAAAGCCTTCATTAAGGATGAAACTTTGTAGCTAGGAGTCATGCTAGCAGCTTAGACTTTAATAAACCTTTCCTTGCACTTAGGAGACCTTGATTCAATAATCAAAAACCAAAGAAGAAAACAATTTTCTGCTTCAAGAAAACAATATTGTGCCAATTTCTTTGGGTTTCTAAGGCAAATCGCAAATCAAGTTTTCTTAATCTTCTTGGTCGGTTTTTAAAGCCTCCAAATAGCTGTGAAGCACGAAAAACATAGGTTTATATAGCCTAGGGTTTAAAATTTTAATTTTTGAGAAATTATAATTTTGCCCTGGCCCATATGAACTTATTGAAATTGGGCTTAAGGAGCCATTAATTATATTAGATATATAAACCCAGTCTCAATTTAATTTTTACTAATTACTCCTATGTGTGTGACCCATTAGGACCCATCATATTGGCAATAAATATAAAATAGCCCAATTAAGAATATTTTATATTTATAGACCAAGATTGACATCTAGTAATGCATCATAGTCACCCAACATGTAAGGAGTGTCAATATGGTTTTGACAACCCTTTTAGTGTTTAGTATTTCAGTGTAATAAATATTCTTTCATCATATATCCCAGAATTAGCAAGAGCATGGTTCAATGTCTTGTCTTAGCTTATTCCATATTAGTATGCAACCCTTATGTGTTAACTCCATAATCAATATTGCCTTGGCCAAGCACTTTGAGTTAACACAGGCTAGGTACTTTTGAGATATGTCCCCTCATATCATTTGGGTTGATGAATCCTCTCTAGACCACTCAATCACCTAATATGATTCATGCCATACCCAAAATCACTCTACCATAAGTATCAATCTATTATGGACCCGTTCTTGATGGAATCAAAGCATGACACTTACATAAGAGATGACTTGGTGTCACGAGTCTAAGGATCATTTAACTACTGATGCATGAGAGTATTTTCATAGACACTTGAGTGAAATATCAAATGAAACTCTCATGGTGGGTCACATTCAGTGAACTGGTTACTATAACAAGCACCCATATGATGTCCTGAAGTATCTCTATACTATAACTTCTAAGATTAATTGCATGCATCCTATGCATGAAGGCTTACATATGGCAGTATTTGGGCATTGTCAATGCTCTATCTTGACAATATGATGAGCAGGAACATTTTTAGAATCATGACTTTGATCCATAGGGATCTCATAATTATAACTCTTTATAATTTCCTTGCAAGGCCAATATGTTTCATGACTTTATCTACTTAAGTTGTTTATAATAATTATACAATTACACCTTATGGACAAAGAAATATCTTTATAACATTAAACAAATATAATGTTTAATCACATAAAATCACTAAATGATAATGCCTTACAAGTTACAATGATTGGCCTACAGGGCTTACACTAACAATCATCTAAAATCAAATTCTAGAATTGAAACAACCTAGAAAATTGATTTTAATCGCTCCAATATCGAACTAAAAATGAACCCATTTGGCCTTAAAATGACCCAAAAAGTTTAATACATGTTAAGACTTTAATTCAAATTAATTAAAAAAATTTAATCAAATATTTAAACACTTTTAAACATAATTAAGGCCTGAAGTTATATACTATCCATATTTTAAAAAAATTAATAAAAAATAATTTTTTAACAATTTTACCAAAACCAAAATATCACCAAATCAACACACAAATCAATCAAGATTGATTAGCATAAAAAACTGACATGCAAAACCACATGTAACCTAAAAAACTTAGGCTTTGATACCATTGTCAAAAAACTGGGCTCATGCTTATTGAAATTAATTAAAATTAAAACATAAATAGCATGCGCAACGAAAAGTAAATAGAAAAGTACCTGGATTTTACAGGATCTTTAGACTGTATACATGTGGTTGAATAGCAAATTAAATCAAAGATCTAATTTGAGATGTTACCTAATTAGAGACTAATAACTTTGAGCCTTTCGTTCCTTGCATGAATGTTGCCATGGCATGGTTAATTCAATCTTTTTTTTTTCTAACCACAAAAAGCATAAGTGTCTTCCCTGTAATGATGATACACACGAATTATTGCTAGAACCTTCCTAAGGCATGGTGATTCACCCGTCCTAGTAGGTAGACCTTGGTCTTAATCATTAGGTAGATCTTTTCTAGATTTTCATTTTGGCCAAAATCTACTAACAACAATTCTTGGCGCACCAAGAAGAAAAAAGTTCCAAAAAGAGAAACAAGGAAGAGATGCAACAAAAATCATGGCAATCATTCTTGGTTAAAATTTGTCATTAATTTTCTCTCAAAGGAAAAATAATTTTTTCTTAAGAAAATCAATGTCCAATCGCTTTTCAATCACCATAGGAAAAAATAGATTTTTTTAACATGATCTACCTTAGTTAAATTACCAAGGAAATAAATCTATTACTCCTTAAACACCTTAGGTGATTAACTATCATAAGGTTTTGATAGAGTCTAAACAATCTTTAAACTCTCAAGATCATAAGAACTCTTCATATTTTTTAGTGTTTAGGTTTTGCCAAATCTCTAGCAGTTGAACAGTTGGTCGAACACACCCTATAGTGCGTCTAGATTCAACAGACAAGGGATAGAGACTTAGAAGTTTAATCTTAAATCAAACTCTTCTCTTGATTGGCTAACTCAGGTGGATAGACAATATTCATTTTAATCTTATTAAAAATTACCTAGTTAGATAGATAAAGTAACTTTAATCAAATTAATATTCATTGTTGTCATAACGTACCTCGACCATTGTGATAGAGACACACCCAACTTAAAATAATCCTGAAAGGGATTTTGGCATGATATTTGTGAGAATGAGGTGTTTCTCATTTTTGCATTGGGGAAGATCATCATATGTATCACTTATCCAATTGATTTTTAATGGCCATCATGAAATGGCTGAAAACTTAGACTCGCCACAAATAATTTAGGTTAGGTATGATCGAAAACCTAAAAAATTGGTACCTCGATTTATGAAACTTCAAGGTTTAATTTTATGGTTTGCGAATGCAAGAGTTCGATAACCAGGTCTAGGAATCTATTATGTGTGGAAAAGGATTAGCACTCCCATGATGCTATAAATTAATACCATCTAGCAATAGATTAGCTCGATTTCAGTTTTCTTTGTTTTAAAATATCATTATTTGTGTATAATCTCCTTTTATGCTTAAATGATTTTTTTTGAAACTAATGAATCCCATTTTTATTGAAAAGGTTTGAATCCCACTATGTAACCTGGAGGTGTTATGAAACATAAAGCTAACAATACTTTTTCTGGATTTAATTTGATAAGAATGTTCCGTGTTGAGCATTTGGAAGATATTGACATGAAACATTACCTCAGTGATTTGTAAAAGATTTAGTTTAAAGAACATGAATGTGACATTATCACCAAGAAAGGAAATGTCTTAATAAAGCATAAAAAGTATAATGAAAATTATGAAAGAATAAATCATACAAAGCATGGAAAAGAGGGTTGGTTATGATGAATCTCATAGTTGTCATTGATTATCTAGAAATAACCAATTAAAAACTTTAAGTCATGCTTAGACTCGTATATCAATTAAGGCATGAAGACTGAGGTTTGTCAGAAAAACTTGAGTGAGATAAATTATAATGTTTGATGAAATTTTGAAAAATGGGGTTGAAGAAACCATACGAATAAAAATTTGGTCTTTCTTGATTTAAAATTGAAAAATTGATAAAAAAAGATTAAGTTGGCACTTTTTGAAAAATGATTACATCTTGATCTGATACTTGTGGCACTTGTATGTGACCTAAAAATTTATTGGGATACTGATCAAACTTGTTTCATGGCATTCGACTGACTCAAAAAGATGACTTGAGATAATTTTTTAAACTTGACTAAGTCTATAAAATAGGGATAGCTTCATGTTGTCTGACTTTCTGAATTTATTCAGGGTATATCTAATCATTTTACGAGGCAAATGAGATACTATTGGAAAGGTAACTTGACAATGATTAATATAAAAATATTAAGAAAAATCCTTATAAATCTCCTTCTAGGAAAAAATCATTTTTTAAAGTTGGACTTGGTCTAGCATTGATAGTAGGTGCAAGGGGATAGGTGCAATAAACTTTAAAAAATCATCCCTGATTCTTTTGGACTTGGAAAGTCCCAAATGATGGCTTTATAAAAAAGGAATTTCATGTCGTTTCTGGTAAAAATATTTAAAACATCCATAAAAATAATTTTAGGGGTCAAAGATGGCTCGTAATGAAGTCTAATTGCTAGTCTCATGGATTCTAGATAACATGTATTCAAAAAATCATAACTCCCTCATCCGGGCTCGTATGAGGGCAAATAAGATACCGTTGGAAAGGTAAGTACATGATTTTGAAGAGAAAAATACCAAAAAGTTCAAAAAAATTCATAAAAATCATTGGTTTTCAAGTAGAGGTTATGCTACCGCGAGTGTCAAAACAATATAGTTTTTGGTTTTTCACTTACCTAAACACAAATTGGGCTATGGATAGATAAATGTCCATTACTAAAGGTCCATGGTAGTAGGTTCACTGGTCCATTCGAAGTCTTGTAGAATTTGGGCAAGTCAACGACCCGCTAGCCTAGCCATTTAGCCCCTAACCATAAGGCTTAATACCATGGCATTTCATGAAATAATTAGCAAACTAAATTTGAAGGCTTAAAATAGTGTTTATTTAGCCTTATTAGGCCATGAATCCAAATATAAAATGCTTGATTTTACCCTAAGATTAAAGCATTAATTTGTTAAAAAAGATAGACCAAGCTTAATCCCATTATTTGGGTTAATCTTAATTTAACTTAGGGTTGGTTTCAAAAATCAACATAGGCACACATCACAAAGCAAGTTTATTGACAAACATGTGATGAACTAAAACACGTGAATATAACATCTATGGTCTAAGAATGACAAGCTTAACACCAATGACAATTAATCAAACGTATCATGCTCAAAATACAAAGTAATGGTCAATGTAACATCTTAATATGCTAGATGAAGATTTAATGAAACGAATAATGATCAAATAGTGGAACACAATACAAAGGTAAAATAAACATGGGCTTGTCACATATATATGGGGCAAAGGACATGCTTTTAGTCACCAAAATACCACATCAACCTACAAATCATGAGATCAAGTCAACCAATATAAAAAACGGAATGGATCCTACAAGGTCCATGGTTATCATGCAAAAGGGCTCATAAAAAATGGCATGTCAATAAGTGAAATGATCAAAAATAAAGAGATAAGGTGTAAAGAATATATCCAACAGCTTTGTCTTTCTTCTTTAAGTTAACTCATTGCTGCCAAAAAGCCCTTTGTATTTCTTTTCTTTTTCCTTTTTTTTGTTCTAATTAGTTAGCTTAAGCTATTATTTTTTCTCTCGATTTCATTCTTTTTTTTATTCTATTTTTCATTTGAGTTGAGAAAATTAGTGGCTAAGGAAAATGAGGTGGTAAATTTAGGGTAAAGGTTTTAGCTTTGAAGGCTTAGAGTTTTAGTTTAAAATTGTAACCATGTTGAATGGGATGAAAATACCCAAAGTTGGCATTTATATTGGGGTAGCTGGTTAAGCAAGAAATTCAAGGGGAGGGTTTTAGTTGGAATTTTGTTTTTTAAATTAACGAGTCATGGTATACCATGGTTGTGTTTTCAATCTAGGATTGGTTAAGGGCTTATGCTTGGGGACCAAGTAGACACCCCAGGCCAATGCTATACAAAAGATCTATAATGCCTTTCATCAAATCAAACTATGCCATGAAATATCCCATCATCTAGCTAATTAAGACTTAAAAAATCACATTAACCTAACCCAGTAGGCTAAAAATAAATAAGTAAATGGACATATAGACCAAAATAATTTTAGAATAATTTTATGAGGGCTAGCATAAGATTAAAATAATAATTGTAAAATTAACCCAACATAATTAAATAAATAAATTAATTAAATAAGCATATGAACCATATTTTATCTAATATATTTTTAACAAGGTTTACCTCAAATTAAATAATTTATGACCTTTTTTTAGTTCAAGATGATAGATATTAAATCTAAGCTTGGATAGATGACCTCGATGATGCCTTAAAATGCTTGCATGAAGGCCTAGATAAAATAAGGTGTCTAAAACTGCCTCTGTTTGGCTGTTGTTGAGTGTTAGGAATAAGGCAAAGACAAATAAGCACCATTTTGTCCAAAGTAAAATGATGCTCCCTTAAGTGCTTGGAAGAGGAAGAAATCAAATAAAAATTTCACAAAGTTAGACCTGATATTTGGCAAAGGTTTTGATTTTAAAAGAAAATAATGTAAAAGATTATGGATGAAAACCTAGACTTTATTCCTAAGCTTAATTGTCCCTAGGTTCAATTTCACAAAAAATGACTTAGAGTTTGATCCCCTGTTTGATTTGTTTCTAAGAAAGTTGATTTGAAAGAAAAAAAAGGCATAGAGTTCGATCTTAGGCTCAACTTACTTCTTGGAAAGTAGATTCGACATAAAAAATAGAGGACCTAGAGTTCGTTTCTATGCTTAACCTACTTTATAGAAAGCAAATTTGAGTTAAAAGAAAAGACCTAGAAGTAGTTCCTAGGTTCAACCTATTTCTTGGAAAGTAGATTTTACTTAAAAAATAAAAGACTTAAAGTTATATCCTAGGCTCGGCCAATTTTTTGGAAAGCAAATTTGACTTAAAAAGAAAAGACTTTAAGTTCATTCTATCAATGTATGCCCTTGAATCAATTAGATTGGTCCATGGGATACATAGTCAAATGACATTGTACATGTGTAGACACCTAATTTTGTCCAAGTCATTTTTTTCTTTTTTGATAATCCTGAATATCCAAGATTGAGAACTTAATGGCAACCCTCATTGGGAATGATCTTTTTCAGATGAATCAGACATTCTTAAAACCTTTCGTTCATAGTTAAATGGATGTTCACGTGATAAAAAAAAGAATCACACTTTGATCTCTAATTTCGGATATACAAGATGAATATTTAAAAGAAAAATTATATTTTGTGTTTTCTTGTTAAAATTTTGAAAATTTGTTTCTGTGAACAATATTGCGTTCAAATTTCTCATTTTTAAGAATTTTTAGAGAATTTTTCATTAAACTTGTAAAGTTGACCATTATATAACCGTACTGATACATGTATGGTATTTATATTGATATATGCTTCAAAAAATTAGAAATATTCAAGGAAAAATTCATATTGGCATTTTATACCACAGGGAGATAGGTTATCCATTTTTGTGACTAATTTTGAATTTTTCACAATATTGCAAGTTTTATGCTCGTAAAATTTTTACTGGTAAAATTATTTTTGATTTTGGATTTTTATCCTTACCATTTTGTAAATTAATATCTAGGATGATATATCTTATTTAATTCATTTTATATAAGTTTTAATGTATTCTTTGAAATTTTTTCAGTTCTAAAATACGAGCTTTCCTTTATTTGTAAAATTTTATGGCTGAATTTTCTTAAGTTTTCAAGTTCAAAATTCTTTAAAAATTTGCATTTAATTACTATTAAATCAAGTTTTTCAAATTTCATTTCATTTTATAAGTTTTACATTTTCTTCCCATTTCCAAAATAGGAAGTTTTCTACTTCATAATTTTTTTCTTGAAGATTTTTCTTAGTTCATAATTTTTAAAATTCTTCAAATATTATTATTTAATTCATATTAAATTAATTGAGGAAAATTCCTTTTATTTTATCAGTTTTGTATTTTTCTTTCGAAACTCTATTGTTTTCGAAATACGAAGTTTTCTAATTTTAAATTTTTTGGGAAGATTTTTCTTAGTTTATAATTTTTAAAATTCTTTAAATATTATTATTTAATCCATATTAAATCAGTTTTGAAAATTTTAATTTATTTTATGAGTTTTAAAATTTTTTCTGTTATTTTGGTGAGATTTTTTTAAGTTTTTAATTTTTAAATTTCTTTAAACATTATTATTTTTCAGATGAAATTTTTTTATTATCGAGGTACGAAGTTTTCCACCCTTAAATTTTTTCGGTAGGATTTTTTTGAGTTTATAATTTTCAAAATTCTTCAAATATTATTGTTTAAATCATATTGAACTAGATTTGTAAAAAATCAATTTATTTTATGAGTTTTGCATTTTTTTTACATATAAAATTTTTCCCTAACTAGGGTTTTTCATGTAAAATTTTATGAGTTTGCTATTTTAAATTTTTTCTATGTACATAAAAAAAATTATTATTTTTATTATTAGATTGAATTAAATTGATCATTTTAAATTTTATTTAAAAAAAACATAATTTTTAATTTTTACAATTTAATCTTTTTAATTAATTTTTATGGTATAATTTTACATAGTATATACAAATATCATTCAAAATATCTCTAGAAATCAATGATGTCATGCATGGCATCACCCATAAGGAGACAAGATTCATAAATTTAGATCTAATCAATTTGTCAAAAATCAAATTCTATCTCAAATAAATCAAATCAAAAAATCAAAAAAATCAAGAAATTATTATATGTAATAAATGAAAGGAAAAACAATCAATGAAAAAGGAGGATAAGCCAATGAAGGAAGGTTTTTTCTTCACCATTTTGGTTGATCCTCTCTCTAGAAAAAAGAGAGAAAGCCTTCATGAAAGGTCAATGGCTTTCATAAGCAAAAACCTAAAAAATCAATTAAATTACTTAAATTTTCTCATGTTTTTCAAGTTTTCAAGGTAGATTTTTTACCAAATTTTTGATTTTTTTTGTTGCTAACTTTACTTATAATCTTCATTTTTGTGCGTCAAAATCATGTTAAGGCTCAAGGATTTTCGTCCATCTTGAAAGGCTAAACATGATGGCATTGAAAGTTTTTGTATTTGTTATGATTTTTTTTTGCTAAATCTTATTTTTTTTATCTAGAACATTACTTCTTGTTATTATGATTTTGGTTTAGTTATGTTTATGTTGATGTTTAAATTACTTTTTTATGTCATTTTGATGATTAATATGTTGATTAGTATATTAGTATATTTATTTTATGATTTTACTTTTATTTAAGTTTAATAATAATTATTTTTGCTTGTTTTCATGATTTTTTTATAAAAGTATGCATAGATTTCATGATTTCCACTTTGGCCAAATCTGATTGGAATTTTTTTTGATGATTTTGCGGCTATTTTTTGTAATAATTTTATTTTTTTTATTTTTAGGCCATTTTGCAATATTAGTAAACATAGGGACTAAATTGTAAAATATTGAATTTTTTTAAGAACCATTCTTGTTTGGCAGAGAGCTTCATGACCATATGGAAATTGATTTTATGTGTTTACAAGCATGATTTATGCCTTTTTTAACATTTTAGGGGTCATTTTGAAATTTTTGAAAATTTAAGGATTAAATTGGAAAAAATAAAAAAACATGCTTTATGGCTAAGGGTGCTTGGCTGAACCTTTTTACATATTTTTGCCATGTTTTATTTGTTGATTCTTTACTTATTCGATGACTTGTTATGATGTTTTGTGATATTTTATTTTATAGGGGTTGAAATATAATTTTTCAAAGTGTAGCGGTCATTTTGTAAATTTTAGATATATACTTTTTATAAGACCAAAATGTTTGGCCAAATTTTTGTTGGTATTTTGCTCTATTTTTCATATATATATATATGTATATTTGCATGTGATTTTAATGATTTTTTTAGGTTATTTTATTATGTAGGCACTAAAATGAAAATTTTATTAGGGACTAAATAAAAAATTTTCATATTTAGGGGAAAATGGATATTTTACCAGTTTTAAAGATTTCTATTATTTCCATGGCCTTCCATAGGTATGTAAAAATTTTCAAAACTTTTCGTATTTATTCAGTTTTTCGAAGGATACGAAAGGTAATTTTTAAAAATTTAGGGGCTTGATTGGAAATTTTGCATTTTAAGTCAAACTTAAAATTTTAGATTCTCCATTTAGACTAAATTCATCTATTTTTCATCATTTTACTGTCCATTAGGGTACCGGGATGCTTTTACGACGAAGGTATACCTTAGAGGCATTTTGATAATTTTCCTAAAATCGAGTCCTAGATAGTAACCGGGATGCTTTTATGACAAAGTTGCATATTTAGGATAGATTCATCCAGTTCTCATCATTTTAGTGCTCATTAGGGTTACCGGGATACTTTCACGTTGAAGGTATACCACAAGGGCAATTTAGTAGTTTTTATCATCGGGATGCTTTTATGCTAAAGGTGAATTTTTGGGATTAGTTTAGCCTTCTAAGGTTATTTTATTGTCCCTTAGGGTATTGGGATCCTCTGACGTTGAAGGTATATCCTAAGGGCATTTTGGTAATTTTATAAAATTGAGCCCTATATAGTAACCGGGATTCTTTTATGCCAAAGGTGCAGATTTAGGATAGGTTCATCCAGTTCTCATCATTTTAGCACTTTTTAAGGTTACTAGGATACTTTCACCCTAGGGGTATTTTAGTAATTTTATTTACTGAGATGCTTTTATGTCAAAGGTGAATTGTTAGAATCAGTTTAGCCTTCCTAGATCATTTTAAGGTTTATTAAGGTCACTGAGATAGTTTTATGTCGAAGGCATACCCCAAGGGCATTTTTATAATTTTTTTAAGTCGTCTTAGATATGCATTATAATGCTTTTGAGCTAAAAAAACATATTTAGGATAGATTCACCTTTTTTCAAGCATTTTTGAGTCCTCTAGGGGTTATCGGGATCTTTTACATTGAAGGAATACCCTAGGGTATTTTCATAATTTTGTATTAGAACCATATCCTATATGATTACTAGGATACTTTCACGTCAAAAGTACACATTAAGAATATATTTAACGTATTAGGTCATTTCTAGCTCATAGAGTATGTCTCATAATTAAATTAATACGTAAGATTCCTACCAGAATATGCAAAGGATTCTATGGATTATTTTAATAACAAGATACCCTTTTGAAAATGAAAATCAGGATTTTTTAATTTTTGTAAAAATAAAACCTTTCATATTTCGTAGGTTCTCTAACGGGGTACGATAAAGAATGATAAAAGTCTTCATGTTCTCTTGGTTCTCCTAGAGGGTGTGGAAGAAATTTTGATTTAGAAAATCATTAAAATCTGACTTTTTTGAAATAATAAATTTTTTTAATAAAATATTATGGAAATTATATTAAATATCAAATGTTGGAATTGAATAAAAATCAAAATTTAAGTTAACATAGGATAATAGCACCAATTACCGGGTATCATGAGAAAGTTAATCCTTACTTGTGATTGTGATAGACTCTTGGACCTTTTTAAGCGATCTCTGGCATGAAGGTAGACCTTGGAGTTTGTTTTCATGGTTTTCGTAACCCTTGAAAATATAAACTCTGGTAGGTGTCCAATCTCTCCTGGCTAAAATAAGATTGGTGGTGACTCCAAAATAAATGGTCATTTCTTAATGACTATTTGACAAGTTGAGTGAGTGATTCATCTCAACAACTCAGTTTCTAAACACAAAATAATAATAATAATAACAATAATGATATGGATCCCAAATAAAAAATAATTATATATATTTATTTAGAAATAATGGATACATTCACCATTTTAAGTCGGTCTAGTCTGGATTCATAATCGGGCCATGTTGCGTCAACTTGGCGACTCTACTGGGGATAGGTTAGAGAGTCAGGCCTAAAATTAACTGTGTTAACAAAATTGTGATTAATTTGGTTTCAACCTGTACTTAACTATAACTCTCGATATTTTTAAAAATTTTTTTCATTTATATGGAAATTTTAGTATATATTGTTCATATTTTTCACTAACCCTTTTGTTTCCTCTGCAGCATTGTTTTGGAGTAATTTAGGATGCGATTTTTATTATTTTTGAAAATTTCGAGTCATAAAAGGTAAGTTGTTCCCCCACACACATTGTGCACATGCATATGTATTAGATTCTCTTCCAGTACATGGAGGGGGCATAGGTACCCGATATTTTAGGAGGGGGCAAAGTAGCCCTGCCTTCTAAGGTGTTAGCCTTCATCTAGGCCAGTGAAAAGCCTACCGAGTGTAAATTCCTATGCCTGCTTAAGGTGTTAGCCTCATTATAGGCACGAAAGATACTCCCACTAGAATTGAACCTTTTTTGACATAAACTCGTGATAGGAAAGAATTAAGGTACCTCGTGTCATAACATGGCCTGGATGCGAATCTTGACCCAGCTCGACTTAAATGGCCCTTGACTATATAAGTGGTGATGTATCATTATTTCCAAACTATTTATTCTTCTCTCTATTTTTTTGGGGCCATATCGATATTAATATTTTCTTATTTCTGGGGACTCGATAGTTAAGATGAATCGTTCGCACATCTTAACCCTAAATAGTAATCACGAAATAACCATTTGTTTGGAGTTGCCACAAATCTGTTTTAGCCAGGTGAGAGTGGTCACCTGTCAAAATTAATGGTTTAACGGTCACAAAACCCTAGAGATAAATTTCATGGTCTATGGAGTACCATAGATCATTTTTAAGGGTTCAGGAGTCAATTACAGCCACAAGTAAGGATCAACACTCTTGTGGTGCCCAAAATTGGTATCTTATTTATCATGGTTAATTTAAACTTTAATTTTTTCATCTGGCTTCAATATGTGGTACTTAATTACAATTTTCATATTATTAAAATAAGATTTTATTATTCCATGAGAGAAATCGGGGTTTTGTATTTTGAAAATCGAAACGTCTTACGCACCCCCATCGAAAAACCAGTGGGTCATGAAAGTTTTTATTATTCCTTTTTATACCCAACGAAAAACCAAAGGGACATAAAAGGTTCTAAAAACCAAAATATCTTTCATATCCTACTGGAGTACCTGGCTGAATGTGAAAATGTTTTTCTTTGTATAAAATTCCCTATTTCCATTTTGAAAAGAGTATCTCATCATTAGAATGATCCATAAAACCCCTATCACATATGGGTGGGAGGAGTTTCACTCATCACTCTAACTCCAAGACAATGCCTTTATTTTACAAAGACATACGAATTTTATTTGAAATGAAAATAAAGGACCTATGACTCAGTCTAGACACTAAAGTACTAATTCGAATCTAAGGACTAGAAAGATAAAAGAAAAACGAACCTATCTTTAAAGTATACCTTTAGCATAGAAACACCCGGTGATTACTTAAGACTAGGTTTTAGGAACAATTAAAATATCCCTAAGGCTTACCATCGACACTAAGGCACCTGGTAACTACTTAGGATTTGGTTCTAAGGAAAATTAAAGTATTCCTAAGGCTTACCATTGGCACTAAGGCACCCGATAACTACTTAGGATTGGATTTTAAGGAAAATTAAAATATTCCTAAGGCTTACTACCGACATTAAGGCACCCGGTAACTACTTAGTATTGGGTTTTAAAGAAAATTAAAAATATTCCTAAGGCTTACCATCGACAATAAGGCACCCAGTAACTACCTAGGATTGGGTTCTAAGGAAAATTAAAATATTCCTAAGGTTTACCATCGACACTAAGGCACCCGGTAACTACTTAAGATTGGGTTCTAAGGAAAATTAAAATATTCTTAAGGCTTACCATCGACACTAAGGCACCCAGTAACTACTTAGGATTGGGTTCTAAGCAAAATTAAAATATTTCTAAAGCTTACCATCGACACTAAGACACCCGATAAGAAAATTACAAAAATGTCCCTTGAGTATACCTTCAACATGAAAATACCCCAGTACCCCTAATGGACTAAAAAATAACCTTAAAAAGGCTAAATAAACCCTAAACATTCACCTTTTGCATAAAAGCATCTCGATGAAAAAAATTACTAAAAATACCCTTGGGGTATACCTTCAACATGAAAGTATCCCAGTAACCCTAATAGACTTAAAAAGACAAGTAATGATGATTCTTACTCTAAATGGGTAATTTAGATTACAAAAATGACCTAAAGTATGAAAATTGCTAGTAGGTCCCTAAATTTTTCAAAATTGAATATAAGTCCTTAATTGATTTAAAATGCTAAAAAAGATATATTTATTTTTTTGACTCAAAAACACCTTAAATGAGAAGTCTAAATTTTAAAATAATCTAATATGCAAAAATACCATTAAGTCTTTAAATTTTTAAAAATTACATTTTGTACCCTAACGGAGAACCAAAAGAATACAGAAGGTTTTTATATTTTTAGCACCTCACCGGAGGACCAATGGGACGTTAAAAATATTTAAAATAATCTAAGTGGATGATTTCATGCTAAAGATAACCATTTTTGTCCTAAAAATACCAAATTTCCCTAAGAGTCCCTAAACTTTCTCGATTTTATATTTTCGTACCTAAGTAAAAAAAACCTAAATCATCTCAAAATAAAATTAATTAGGTAAAAATTAGTATGTAAATTATGAAGAACATCCATAAGAAGGTTCGGTCAAACACCTTTGACCAAAAAAGAAAGTTTCCATTATTTGCAAACTAGCTTTTAAACCCTTTGAGAAATTCCAAAATACCTAGAGCATGATATGAAATACCCAAAATCCGTTTTCAAGTTATCCATGAAGCTTTCGGTTAAATCCTTTGACCATACAACAAAAATTTCTATTATTTGCAAATAGTCTCTAAACTTTCCCAAAATTACAAATTGGCCCTTGCATGATTAAAATGTAAAATTAAGCTTCAAATGAATCAAAATAATCACAAAAGTCAC
>JBBYHL010378159.1:0-21723 GCA_038381835.1 Adansonia madagascariensis
TAAAGGTTTCTATCTTAGCCTTGAAAGATAGAGAGTGTAAAGGTTATACCTTGTCCTTGAAAGGTAGACAATTCAAGGTAGTGAATTGTGGAAATCCGAGGCAAGTGAAGCCAAGGTAGAGGACATAGGCAATTGAGGCTAAACCTCTCTAAATCATTGAATTTGCTTCTCTTTCCCTTCTCTTTAGTTGTTTATTCACTAACTTGTACTTCAAAGTTTATTGTTTAGCTTTCTTAATTTTAGTTTTATTTATCATAGTTTTAATTTATCAAAATCTTGAGAAATCAATTCACTCCCTCTTGATTTCATTCACCAGTAAAAGGTTTTGCAATGATGAAGCCATTATATTTATCGAAAATATTCCTATAAGAAAGTTAAAATTCTTTTAATATTAAAATAACTTAATTTATCAAGCTAAATAAACTATTAGAACAAAAAACCTAAATTACAACATAAATAGATTTCATCGTAGAGAAATTCTCATGGCATGATGTAGTTATCCTATAATTTTTTTCGAAGAGGATAAAATTATACCTTAATCTTTCAAAAAAGTTTCAGCTGCTAAAAAAACTTAATTAAAATAAAGCTAAATTTAATCATGATAATAAATTATATAATTAAATTTTAAATTATTTATTTAAAAAGCTTAAACATACCTTAGTCACCGATAACAAATATCAGCTTTTACAAACAAAAACCTTAGTTACATTAAAATTAAATTTAATTATAATAATTTATTACAAAGTTAATTATATTTTAACATTATAACAATGCTTATACAAATAAAAATAAAACATTATAGATATACAAAATTATAAAAAACTTCTTCCAAATGCCAATATTTAAATTATAATTTTTTTCTATCTTCGATATAAAAGAAAGAGCTTCGAGCTTTATTTATAGAGCCCGAGCTCTTACTTCCCTTTTCCCAACACTACCTCTTCTTGCCATCTCCTGTGGCGATTTCTCAATTAATTTTAAAAATAAGCATATTCTCGGAATTAATTTGAAACCGGTGTATACAGGGAAATAAAAAAATTTTATTATCTCTGTAAAAAAGCCCATTCATTACATAGGTAAAAAAATAAAAAGAAAAATGCTAATTATAAAAGTAATAAGTAGATTTTTCATTAGGGAATATTTTAAAAATTAATTTTAAATAATAAAATTTCATACTCAATAATAATATTATCATTTATTTTTTAAATTTATTAAAATTTTAATTCAAATTTATATCATTGATATTACTTAAAAACACCAAAATCATCACTTACTTTTATTAATACTTATATCACAGTTTTCTAAAAGATATGAAACTGTATTGTAGCTATGCCATATCGAAGGTTGAAACGATGCAACCAGAAATCATACTCGTATTCTAAATGAAAAAGATTTTCATCTTTTATTATTTGTAAATCCCATGTATTTTAATTAGTTGCTTTAGAATTTGATTTTTTTTAACTTAAATATCATAGTGAAAGTTTACCGTCGAGTTGTTTCCCTTAAAACACCATCGTCCATCATGGTCAATTGCTGAAGAGACAACGTTAGCTGCTGGGTGTAATTGAACCTATCTTGGAGCTGGAGGTGCTGGCAATCACGCATGTTGGAAATAGTCTGTTAGGTATTTGATCCAAATTTAAATTAAAAATAATTTTAAGTTTCAGTAAAATTGTATTGGTTGAAAATTATTTAGTAGTTAAGTTTATTTAATGATAAAATATTCTTAATAAGAAAGAAGTCATAATAAGTAAAAATTTTTAGTGAAAAATTAATAGTTTATATAAATATAAAGCAAGTGTTAATCTTTAAAATTATAAGAGAGATGTAAATTTTGCAAGATTTGATGAGATTGTATGAATACGGGAAAGAGTTCGGTAAAACACTTAGTTAGTGGAATTAGATGGTATTCCGTTTGTTTAAACCCTAGAAGTATAGAGAGCTCAAGTTTAGTATTTGATAAGTAGATATTTTATACTATTTGTAATTTTTATATTATAGTGGATTTTCTCTCTCATTTATAGGTGTAGGCAGCTATGACTGAACTTCATTAAATATTGTCTCTTGTATATGAGTTAACTCCTGGTGAATGTCAAATTGTACCGTGTTTTGATCAACCTTACTTAACACTTCTCCTTGTATGCAGTTTAATAAGGGTTTATACTTTTTATGTTAAGTTTAATAAAGGTTTATACGTAAACATTTTTAAAAGAAGTAGTTAACTTCACATGGGTTAGGTGAAAATAACAAAACACACTTGGATTCTCATATCATATTAAATATCTGATCTAAAAATAATTAATGATAAATGATGAGATGAACTTAAATATAAAACTCCAAAAAATTAATAGATATGAAATAATAAGTGTACTATTATTTTATATATAAAAACTAATATTGACAGCAAGCTATCAGATCTGATCACATCTGCAATTCTTCATCCAAAAATTTTCAAGCACGAAGCTTCACAGCAACAGAGCTCAATTAAACCACATGTAGAGATTGGAACATTTTTAATCATTTTCTATCAATATTAATTTGAACCTTCAACGTTGCCCACATCGCATTGATTGCTCTTATTCCATTTCTCAATTAAATTAACAAATTCAACTTTGAATATTATTAGTTTTTAAATTTCAAAAAAAAAAAAAAAAAGAACTCAGATTTTACAATTTACAATTTTATTTCTAAAAGCTTTATAGTTTTATGATTTTGTAAAGAATAATCAAAATTGAGTGTATATATATATATATATATATATATATATATATATATCTCTAAGAGAGAAACAAGAAGCATACCAAAACATGAAGAGTAATATTTGTACTTATAACACATTGCGTTTCAATTTCAATGCTACTTCTTTTTGTTGATTACATTTTACAGTAAAAGTGTATTGTCGGGATGAGAGCTAAATTATTGAGCATATAAATTTTGCTTTAATATAGGCCATGGAGGTTTTAGTTTTTTTTTTGGTGGGGTGGGGGAAACTAATTAAGTGGATAACTAAGTTAGATTGTTTATTGAATCTGACTTGAACATTGACGTCAGCAGGTATTTGAAGGAGGTTTTTCGACCATGGCTGTTTGGCCGTCATGAGATACCTTTCCTTACATTGAATCTATGAAGGTTTCAAGTAGTAAAGTGTGTTTTTGAGATATATTTAGAGCAGCCAATTGCATGGTGGACGCTTTGGCAAAACCAGCTGGTCGACAGTGCATTGCATGGTGGTGGGATTGACCTATATCATCAAAGACTGATGGATGGTTCCTTATGTTATTTACGTTATCTTTGGTTATGTGATCATGCGTTGATCCATCATCCTATATGTTTGGACAGACACCTTTTTCTCTCTTCACAATATTTTCGTTTGTTCTTATTGTTGGCTCCAATTGTCATAATCTTGTTTTTGGGATTTGGATGGATGCATTGTTGGTTTTCTATGTGCTCTTGGTATTTGTGGAACTTTGACGTTATTTTTTTCAGGGCCAACGATCTTATTTGGAGGAGTGATTTTAGCCGCCAGAGTGTATGTTCTATTTCGAGGTTTGGTCAGCTCTTTGTTCTGTATCCCACGAGCTTTGCTCTCTTAGCTTCATTAATAATATTTTTAACTTAAGAAAAAAAATTATTGAGCATATTAATTATCAAAAAACTTTCTTTGAGCGTATTGATTAATTATAATTTTAAATTATATAAATACAATTTTGTGGAATCATATTTATAAATAGTGAATTTTTTATTTTGTTATTATAATTTGAGGTATTATTAAACCTCTTTTTATTATAATATGTTTTTTTATTGGAAATTGGTTTAATAAGAAAATTTTTATTTTTGAAAAAGATGTAATTTAAAATATTTAATTTTTATCATAAAATATAATTACTTTAATAGATTAATATATTAAAATATGAAAAAATAATTAAATAATTAATATAAAAATATTTAAATAAATAATTATTCTTTAATATATTTAAAATTATTCTTAAAAATTTTTCAAACTTCCTGACGAAGTTGCGGACCATTCTAGTTATATATGAATTCAACTCCATTGACAATTTCTAATTGTTTTCTAAAAGAAACTGTACTATCTCTATTCCGCATGTTCAACGAGTTATTGAATCGAAGCAATCAGAAATCACGGGTTCTAATCTTTAATTAATTAGTTTTCATCTTTTTATTTGTAGACGTGTAATTTGTAAATCCCATACACCTAATTTGTTAGCGGAGCATAATAAAATTGAATATTTTTAAATTGAATTATATTAAATTAAATATTTTACTATTGAGCTGTTTAGCTGAAAACACAGGCGATCTATCATCGATTTGCCTTTTTTATTTTATTTTGTTCAAACAAAAATGCACACAGCCGACGAGTTTAATTATTATTATTATTAAATATCTAACTTAAAAAATCATGCAATGATAAGTGAAAAGGTCCAACTTTAATATAAGAATACGAATAATCTAATATTTAACCAATTTCTATAAAATAAGATAATTTTAGGGACAAGACAAAGAGATAATCAAAAGAAATATCCTTTCTATATTGAATTTAGGAGTATTGGATATGAATGTCATCCCCAATTTAATAGTATTTGAGATGAAGGTCATCCCAAAATTTTTTAGAGATAATTTTAAAGGATGATCGTTAAGATGATTTTTTATCTTTAAAATTTTTAAAGATTTTTTTTACTTTTTAAAAATAATTAATGATTGTCTTTAATTCTCCTAAATTTTGTAGTGGATGTGGGATAACAACAATTTAATAGGCTCTCATTATGTATATGTAGAGATATAGGAGCCTACCATATGACAAACTTGAATGAGGTAAGAAGTAGGAAAAACAATATAATAGAAACTAGGCCCTGATACCATATTAGAATACAAGAAGTTCAAATACAATGTTACAAGAAAAGAAGTATGTGAGAGTAGGTAAATCATCAAAACTTAAATGAATACATAGTTTGGTTATGGTTGAGCAAAGTGCTAGTATATGCCTTGGGCCAATTGACTTGGATGAGGCATATATAAATTATTAATGCAAATCTATCACTTGATCAAGTGGTACAAGGTTTTCCTTCATATTAGTAGCATGTCTGACAATCAATTTTAAAAATGGGGCTGAATAGCTAGTTCAACTGGGTATGGATTGGTCTGGGGTTCAAAAGTGGGTAGATAATCAAATTTTTAGAGAATCGAATATAATTGCTAAAAAATCAAAAATTAAAAAACGATAGAACCAATTTTAATATTTTATACCCAAATTAAAGAAAATTTAAACCCAAATTTAAATCAAAATTGAAGCCCAAAATACAACCCAAAAAAACCCATTCGGCTTAAAAAAATTAAACCCATTTGGCCGAAAGATTTAAACCCAAAAAGAAAACCCATTTTCTCCCTTGCCCTACCTGATACCTTACCCCTCAACAATTTGTAAATATTACTTCGTTTAACAGCTTGAGCCTACCTTCACCATGCCTTTGATTTACTCTCAAAAAAAGAAAAAAAAAACAAAATAAAAGCAGTAATCTTCCAAATCTATTGTTCGTCTATCGGACAAGTTCTTTCAGTTCTTACTTTCTAATTTTTAGAGCATTTGAAAAATCTATTGTTAGCTATATTAGCTTTGAATTAATCTCGATTTTGATTAAAGAAAACTCAAGCTTAATTAGTTTGTAATTAAATATTTCAACTTAGGATTTTTCCTTGAATTATTTTGAATATACTTTGAAAAATACTAGAATGCTTCTAACTCTTTTAAAATGTGTTCTTAATGCATACTTTAGTATAAAACATTTTTCGAGTAAGTTTTATAAGCTTTAAAGTCATGAAAAACACTTTAAAGTTAATTTTCATATAATTTATCGATACTCTAGGTGTATGTATCAATATAATACTTGGCAGTAGCTAAACTAAGTTGAAACCTTTAATTGTATAGATAATGTCTTCAATGTATTAATACATAGTGAATTGTATCGATACAATCCTTGCAATGCATCGACATATGGCCTTCCAACTGTCATTATGCTTTAAATGCAATGTATCAATACCCATGGTAATTGTATTGATACATCATCATGGGAATAAACAGGAGTCACATTAATAAAGCTTCCAATGGCTCTATTACATCCCTGAAAAATCCTAACAACCATGACCACTTCCATACTATTAGCTATATTAGCTTTGAATTAATCTCAATTTTGATATAACTAAAATCTAAGCTTAATTAGCTTGTACTAACTATTTTAAAGTTAGTATTTTCCCTGAATTGTTGGAAAACACTTTGAAAAATACTACAATTTATTTTTAACTCCTTTAAGCACTAAAAAATGCATTCCTAATGCATATATTTGTATAAAACATTTTTTAGATAAGTTTTATTTGTTTTAAAGTCATGAAAAATCTTTAAAGATGATTTTTATATGAATGTATCGATACACAAGGTGAGTTTATTGATACAATGCTTGGCAGTAGCTAAATAATATTGAAACCCAAAATTTATTGTCCATGTATTGATACATCACTATTCATGTGTCAATATAGGACCATTCAATGATCATATTTTGTATAAATGAAGGCAACGCATCAATACATAACATAATATATTGATACAAATTAGAGGGAATAAACAGGAATCACTCAAATAAAGTCTCCAACAATTCTATCCTTAATGACTATATTCATGATCAAGGCTATAAATATGTCTCTCCAACATCTCCAACAAGATGACAAACTAAGAGAAAAAGCTTAGAGTCATATCTTTCATTGTTTTAATTATTTTTAAGTAGTTCACATTTTTATAGTATTAATTATTCCTATCTTTGCATTCTTCATTTTATATCTTTACAATTATTATCCCTTGAGCCAAAATTTTGTAAACAACCAACCTTTAGAGGTTACATTTTGTTTACACCCAAATCCTTCTAAAAAATGGAAGCTTCCTACTAAGCCATTAAAAAGTAGAGAAGGCTATTTTTTAGCATAAAAGATAGAAGGTGGATATTAGCATCTTAGCCTAGAAAAATAGGGAGTGTAAAAGTTATACCTTGTCCTTAAAAGGTGGACAATTTAAGTTAGTGAATTGGGGAAATCCAAGGGAATTGAGGTCAAATCTCTCAAAATATCTGAGTTTGCTTCTTTTTCCTTAGCTTTTTAATTGTCTTTGTATTATTAACTAGCTTGCACTCCAAAGATCATTATTTACATTTCTCAATTTTATTTATGAAAATTTTATTTTGTACAAGATTTTAAGAAATCAATTCACCCTCTCTTGATTTCATTCACCATTTAAAGGTCTAATGATTGTTATCAAAGCTTGTGTCTTATTCTTATAAGCTTAACATCCTTGAGCAAAGATCCGTAAAAGACCAAGAAAAATGGCAAGTGGTGATATAATGGCAATAGGGCTAGAAGAACATTCAATTATAAGGCCTCTTCTTTTCATTAGAAGACAATGATGAGTCTACTTATCTAAGCCAATGATTATTAAGTATGAAAGATAATCATAAAACATCCATTCATCCTAATGAAGGTGGAAGGAGATGAAGTCCCTAACGAAGAAAGTGAATGGGATAAAAGAGACACCAATATGGCTCAACTAAATGCCAAGGCCATGCACACTTTTTTTTGTGCATTAGGGCCAAATAAGTGCAGCCGAGTGTCACTATGTGATAGCACAAGGAGATATGGGACAAGTTGGGTATCATACATGAAGGGACCAATCAAGTCAAAAAATCAAAGACAAGTATGCTCAACATCAATTATGAAATGTTCAAGACAAAATCCAAGAAAAGCTTCAAAAAGATCTTCGATAGATTTACGGACATTGTAAATAGCTTAAAAAAGGTCTTGAGGAAGCAAATACCAACAAGGAAATGGTCAAAAAAATATTAAATAGCCTCCCTAAGTAATGGGAAGCTAAGGTGACCATAATTAAGGAGTCAAAGGACCAAAGGACCTTAACTCTTTGCCTTAGATAAACTCATATGAAATAAAGATGAATCATGGAAAATAGCAACTAAGAAAAGTTAGAGTTTCATTGAAGGCTTTCATAAGTAAAGAAGAGAAGGATGATGATAAGGACGGTGAAGATGTTGAGATGATATTTTTGCAAGAAAGTCAAGAAATTTATGAAAATAAACAAAAGACAATTCATCTCAAACAAAAAGGTTAACAAGGTGGTATGGCTATAATTGTAACAAACTGGGCCATCTTAAATCTGGTTGCCTATTGTTGAAGAAGAAGAAGAAAACATTTGTAACAACTTAGAGTGATAGTGACTCTTTTGATGAGGATGACTCTAAGGACAACTAAATTAGCAATCTTTGCTTCACAGCTCTTGATGAGCCTACGGTAACCTCCAAATTTGAATTCCTACATATTCAATGAGTTGCAAGATGCATTTGATGAACTTGCAGTTGATTTTAAGGAAATGAATTGAAAATATAGAAAAATGATCTCAAATTAAAAATTAAAAATGATTTATTGTTAAAATAAAAATTGAGTTTGAAAATGACAACGAAGTTTAAAAAAAATGATTTTAATGATTCTAAGATAAGAATTGACATTCTAAAGAAAGCCATTCTTGATTTAAGAAGGAAAATTGAAAGCTTGGAATAAGAAAAGAAAATCATTTTAGATAAATCTTTCCAAGTTAGTCTGACCAAATGTCATCATTACAAATATCATGGTCATACATCACATACTTGTCCCATTAAGAACAATACACAACATAAATTACAAGCATGGGTTCCAAAAGGAGCAACTAACTTGGTAACTAACCCTTAAGAACGTAAAGCTATTTGGTTACCAAAAAATAAGTGATTGTTCTTATAGGTGTGTTGGAGCAATGAAAAGCAAAGCCATGGATTTGGATGTTGTATACACATTAAGAAGTGAGATGGGTAACCTCTAAGCTTTGAACTTTAAATTTATATGTTGGTTACTATTCATGATTTTCAAATGCTTTTATGAAAAATATTTTTATTGCTGCAAAAAGTTTTTAAATGAAAAATTTATGTTTTACATCTTGAATAGACATAAGCTTATTTATGTATGCATTTGTTGATTTGGTGCTAAATGATGATATGATAGTTTGATTTGTGAAATGATGTTATGAAGCATGAACTTAAGCATGATTTATGCATTAAAGCTTAATTTTAATAAATCTCATATTTTGAGTTGTTAAGAAGCTCTGATGCATGACTAAATAGTACGCATATCTTGAGGGAGAGCATTTAGAGCTTACTTATAGGATTTTAAGCCATGGACATGTTTTTAGCAAGTTTTTAAGTTCCTTGTAATCAATTTTGCTTGCATGATACTTAAGATGTTTGATTATGTTGTAAGTTCATGTTGTATGGCTTAAACAAGTTTGGTATACATTGAACATGTTTTTATGCAAATATGGTTTGAATGAAAATTTCTTATTTCAATACTTTTAGTTGCATATTGCTTGAATTTAAGTTCCTTATGTGGCCAAATATGCAAATTCATTCAAACATTATTTTAAAAGTTGTTTTAATTCAAAATTTTGATCATTCATATGAGTTTCAGATGTTTAAAATGACATGTTTGCATTAGAATTTCAAATCATGGGTTTTGAGATACGAAATTAATTGTTTTTCTAAGCATTTTTTTTGAAAAATATAAAGCATGTATTGATACCGTGAGCCTTGTATCGATACAATGAACAAAAACCCAGATTGTATCGATACATTGAAAGTTGTATCAATACAACATTATTTGTATCGATACAACATTATTTGTATCGATGCATACCTACCCTATATCAATAGATGTAGTCCATTTTGGCTAAGTTCTTGTTGTTTTAGTTAAAAAATACAAAATTGGTCTCTTTTAAGGGTTTATACTTAAAATGCTTCATTTTTATGATTCCTAAACATCATTTCATAGCTCATCAGATGCTTGAATATCATATTTGATTAATTGTTGAGTGTTTGACAAATCAAATGCATGACTTACTTGATTAAGTGCTTATATTGCTCCATGATGCTAAAAAATATAAAGTTTTCTATGCATCATTGTTTTTGTGTGAACATGTTTTCTTGCATAATGACAATTGTTACTATATATGCTTAATGATTTCCATTTATTAACATTTGGTATCTTTGGTTTCAAAATCTCATTAAGCTTATTGGATTTTTTGCTTTTAAATTTGACAAATTGATGAGTTTATTGAACATTTTTTTAATATATAAGAATTGATATCTTGGTACTACTAATGCTTATCCTTCGCCAAGGTTTTTATTAAGTTTTGCAAGGTTCATAGAGATAAAGCCATTCTTGAAAGATGAATACTTGCGTACCAAAAAAAGTAAACAAGCATGAACCTTATCTCAAGCCAAAATCATTCAAGAAGTGTTCAACACTTAGAATCATGGACTTAAAAAAAAAAGAGCATATCAACAATGCTTAGTAAGGCTAAGATATCTACTAAACTAATGCTATTCAATTGTTATCCCTTAGCACTAAGTTTAGTGACATGCATGAGTTAATTAAGGACAATTAGTATCTTTGCATGTCATATATGCTTGAATTGTTTGCTTTGCATAAACTTTGAACTAAAGGGAACTCTTTCCTGGTGAAGTCCACACTCATGCAAGTATTGGATTTCAAAAATCATCAATATATAAAGACCAATGTAGAAAAAATAATAAACTTAGAAACAGCCAGACTTCTCTACGGATCTTTAGGAAGAGATTTACATGTAGTAAACTATAAAATTTTAAATCAAGATTTAATCATACAAATGATCATACATGTAGTAAACTAAGAAACTGGTTTCTTGAAAGATTCTTGAAAACCACAATCAGCAAACGTTTCTTGCCTCTAAAGATTATCCATATAGGTGAATGTTAAAACCTTTTTGAGGCCTGGCGGTTTTCCAATGCTAGCTAAAAGAGTCATCAATCCTTAACCAATAGGTGACTTTGAATCTTGAATCAAACTAGAATCAAGGAAAAAGAATGGAGGAAGTTTAAGCCTAACACAACATCTCTCAAGAAATGGCGTAAACTATGGTTTGTGTTCAGGTTAGAATATTTTTGAGAAAACTAAATTTTATCTTATAAAAAATTCTCTCATTCAGCAACGTTCTACCTCAAATTTAGGTTTAAATTCTCTCTTTCAAGCCTTTAGGCCATCATATCTATATATATATTAGCTCAATCCTATTCCTAGTCAGATTTGGAATGGAATAGTTTTGACGCAATTAAAACTCCCTAAATAAGTTGAACTTATTCTCTTTGTTTTATGTTATTAAATGGTCAGCTATTCGTCTTTCTTATTGGGCCAATTAAATTGGCCCAACAAGCTTGGGCTACAAGCATGGATAATGGCACAATATAAGGGTTTTGGGCCAAACTTATGTTTCCGTGAATTCAATCTAATTAATTCAATTTTATTTGTTCTAAATAAATAATATTTATTTAATAAATATAATTATAAAATAATTATAAAATTTTAAATAAATAATTTGAAAACATAAATTAGCTGGTACATACACATCCTTATGAATTTTATCACTATAAAATCCTTAATTTAGTTAAAATTATTTTTAGCTCATTTTTAATATTATTTAATAATTCATATTACAATAATATTCAGGGGATTATAAATAAATTATTGAGATAGGAAAATTTGATTTTTAATCAAATCTCAAGTCTAGGTGAAATCCTATTTCAACTAGATCTAGTGCTTATCTACCTTTACAATTCATGTCTCAATTTATACATTATTTTAATAAGACAATCTTATTATTAATGTCTTAATTAGACAAAAGATTCTTGATTTCAGAAGTCTGATTTTGTCTCCAATAATTAAACTCATTTAATTAAGTCATTCATTCAAATTACCTTTTATTTAATTAAGTCATACTTAATTAAATCCTAGATTTAATCCAACGGTTTAGCCTTATTGTATGTGACCCATTATGTTCCCAACATGTTGGCAATGAACATAAATAATCTCATTAATCAAGATCATAGATCAGGAGTGGGATTGAGCAACCCATCATGGCCACCAAAATGTTGAAGAGTCACTGTAACGTTATAAAAACCTTTTAGTAACCACTATACCAGTGTAGCACGATCCTTTCACCATATATCCTAGATAGAGGATAAACATGGTGCAATGTCTACCCAAATCTCTATCCATATTAGCTCTTACAACTATAGTTGATGTTCATGGAAATATAAGGAACTATTCCTTATAGTCCAAATAGATGCTCTGGCTAGAGACTTTAATCCAATTAACCATAGTTAAAAATACTCGAGATATGTCTTCAACATTAATTAGAGTAGGGAATCCTCTTTGGATCACTTATTCATCTACCATATGATTCATGCTATACCCAAAACCATCTTACCATAATCATCCATCCATTATGGCCTCATTCGTAATGGAATTGAAATATAACACTCCTCAAATGAGATGACCTTGTATCACAAGAGAACATATTCCATAGACACTTGAGTGATATACCAAATGGAGTTCTCATTCGTGCTATGTTTAGTGAACTTGTTTCCACAAAAACAAGCACCCATATGCTATTCCCAAGTATCTCGTAGACTTCAACCTCTATGAGATCAAAGGATTACATGCATCCCATGCATGGAGACTTAGCATATACTAGCCTTTGTGTATTGTCAATACCCTTTGACAATACGATGACTACGAACATTTTTATAAACATGACTTTGATGCATAAGGATCTCATTGTCGTAACTAATTTACTAACCTTGTAAGGCCATTATGTTTCATGGGCTTTATCCAATTGGTGTTTGCATGAGTGTCAATTATGCCACGGACATGACGGAAAACCTAAGTTACTACAACTTTGTAACCTGTATGTAGTTATTTTATCATGTATCCTATGTCCTAATTCGATTGGTTTAAAGGCATACAATAATATCTCCCACTTGCACTTGAAACAATCACATTGTTCTTAGTGTCTACATGTTAGAGAATATGTTAATTCATCTTTTGATTATCTCTATTATCAAGTCATAAAACTATTTGGATCACAATGAAACTTTGATTCCAATCATGTGGCTTAGTTGTCTTACAACTAATGGAATCCTTTCAAATAGGCTAGTAGCTATAATCCAAAATTAATTAATTTCCTGAGCCTATAATGAAATGATTTGTTTCATGTCTTATGGATATAAATATGCAATCTTTCTAGTTTGGAACTCTTTTCAAAATTACATCCAAGTATATATAACTTTAGTTTGTCACCAGTTCATGTATATTAACTTTTAATATCCCATTAATACTCCCATTATGTCTTACATTTTTCATGAACATTAACCGTTAATAATTCATGAATACTCCCACTAATCGTGGTAAGTATAAGACCCTTTTGCATGGAATTCATTTTTAATTAGATTCAAATTTCAAGTTGGGCTTAATTTAATCAATTGGTGTACCTTGATAGACCATGATGTAGAATAATTCTACTAAGATTTATTAAATAAAGGAAATCAAAAGGCATGGCATCTATATGCCAGCAAAAGATATATGTTGAAAATATTTATCCTAAATTTCCTAAAAATTGGTCCATTAAATCAAAAACATAAACAACTTATGTTAAAAATAATAAATCACAAAATGAAAGTTCTTAATAACTTCCATGCATAGAATGTAAGCCTGATTCGCATAATGCGGGTTGTCCTCTGTCACAATGTGGCCTGAATGCAAATCCTAACCAACCTTGACTTAAAAGGCCCTCATTCCTATATTTATTGACATATCAGTATTTTATATTCTATTATTTCTATAGGTCATATTATTATCAATGTTTTCTCATCATTGGGGACTGGGTGATCAAGATAAATCACTCACTTGACTTAACCTTAAATAGTCATTATGAAACAATATTTATTTGGAGTCACCACCAATTTGTTTGGGCTAGCTGAGATTGGTTACCTATCAAAGCTCGTATTTCAAGGGTTATGAAACCCTAAATACCAACTCTGAGATCCAAATGATACCAAAGATCATATAGAAAGGTCTAGGATTTTATTACAATCACAAGTAAGAATTGACCCTATCGTGAAGCTTAAAAATCAGTACCTTATTAATTACATGTTAACTTAAAATTTGTTTTATATCCAGTTTCAACATATGACATTTAATTTTAATTCCAAAAATAATATTTTATGAAACTAATTTATTATTCCATGTCAAGAGAATCGGGTTCTTAAAATTTTTGAAAATCAAAAGCTCTTACATACCCCACCAGAGGACTAGTAGAACATGAAAGTTTTTTTTATCAATCTCATTTGTACCCTACCAAAAACCCAGAGGAACACAAAAATTTTAAAAATCAAAATGTCTTTCGTACCTCTTTGAAGGGCTGAAGGAATGGGAAAGGTTTTACTTTTTCAAAATTTATAAAGATCCTGATTTTCAGTTTGAAAAGGATATCTTGTTACAAAAATAATCCCTAGAACCCCTCTCATATTCTAAGAGAAATTCCATTTATTACTTTAACTTGGAGACATTGCCTTAATTTTTCAAAAATTTTGATTTATTAAAATAAAAAGAAAATACCTTAAGACTCGGTTTAGATGAAAGGTACTAAATTTGACTAAAAGAACCCATGTCAGGTTGAAATGACTAACATGTCCACTAAAGTGCACTTGCATCATGAAAGCATCCTAGTGACTCTAAAAGACTCGATTTTATGATAAATTACTAAAATGCCCTTAAGGTATACCTTTGATGTAAAAGTATCCCATACTCGAAAAGACATGATATCATTGTAAAATTATGAACTTATCCTAAATACACACCTTTGGCATAAAGCATCTTGGCGACTACCTAGGACTTAGCTATAGAAAAAATTACTAAAATACCCCTAAGGTATACCTTTGACATGAAAGTATCTCGATGCCCTACTAGACATAAAAAAGATCATAAAAAGGTGAACCTATCCTAAATGTACATTTTTGGCATAAAAGCATCCTAGTGACTACCTAAGACTCTATTCTAAAAAATTACTAAAATGCCCCTAGGGTATATCTTCAATGTGAAAGTATCTTGGTACCCTAAAGGACAGAAAAAAGATCACCAAAAAGTGAACCTATACTAAATGTACACTTTTGGCATAAAAGCATCCTAATGACTACCTAAAACTCTATTATAAAAAAAATTACTAAAATGCCCTAAGGTATACCTTTACGCGAAAGTATCCTAGTGACTTTAAAGGACATAAAATAGATCATCAAAAAGTGAACCTATCCTAAATGTACATTTGTAACATAAAAGCATCCTAATGACTACCTAGGACTCGAGTGTAAGAAAAAATTACTAAAATACCTCTAGGGTATACCTTCAACATGAAAGTATATTGGTACTTTAAAGGACTCAAAAATGATCATCAGAATGTGAACTTACCTTAAATGTACACTTTTGGCATAAAAGCCTGCCAATGACTACCAAAGACTCAGTTTTAAGAAAAATTACTAAAATACCCCTGGGGTATATTTTCAACGTGAAAGCATCTCGGAGACTTTAAAGGACTTGGTAAAGGTAGGAAATGATGAATTTTACCCTAAATGGGTAATATGGATTCAAAGGTGACATTGATGCAAAACTTGCAATTAAGCCTTAAAATTTTATAAAATTGCATTTCATACCCTATTGGAGGACCAGAGGATACAAAAGGCTTTAGTATTTTCCACACCTCTAGAAGACTAGAAGAATGATAAAAACATTGTAAATTTCTCAAAATGCCCTAAATGATGAATTTATTCTTAGGTCTTTATAACTTTCAGAAATCTTAAATTAACATAAATTAACATAAAAATAACAACCAACACTAAGAATTTTTCAGGATGTCCGAAACACATGGAGGCCTTAATCTTAGACTAAGATTAAGGCCTCTATGTGTTTCGGATATCCTAAAAAATATCAAAAAGTAATTTTTCTCAACACAACAATCATATATCTAGGTTTTACCAAACTTAAATAAACATTATCATATAAGAAATCATGAAAAATATAACTATAAACATGTTTTAACAACATATTTACAGGAAATACTAGGGAAAATAACATCAACATGGCTATATACATATGACAAAATCAACATCATCTCAACAACAATATCAACACATTAACAACAACATGAATATGTAAGAAAACATGTTATTATTAAGAAAAATCAAGCATAACTAGTAAAATCAAAGAAATGGGTCATGGCCATCATGCTTAACCTTTAAACATGAATCAAGATCCATGAGCTTAGCATGATATAGGCTCACCAAAAAAAAGAAAAATGAATGACAAAAAACAAAACTTCAAGATTTTAAAAGAATTTCTACCTTAAAAGCTTTGAAAACTTGGAAAATTTTTAATTTTTATAGTGTTTTTTTCTCACAGAAAGCCAAATCTCTCTTTCTTGAAGCTTTCTCCCCTTATTTATAAGGGAAGAATCAACCAGCACTTGGTTGAAATTAGCTTGGCCGAATTGCCATGCATATTTTTTCTTTTGTTTTATTTTTTTAAATATTTTGATTTGATTTTTAATTAATTAATTTATGGGAAGTTGTAATTAGCATTAAATAGATAAGTACCATTTGTCATATGAAAATCTCTTTAATGATGATTAAGATAAGATCATCTAACTGGATAATTAAAACCAAAAGTGTAAAATTTTATGAGAAAAATCCTTATGGAAGGAAATTAATATTTCAAAAAATATGAAACTTATAAAATAAATTAAAATTTCAAAAACTAAATTAATATGTATTTAATAAAAATATTTGAAGAATTTTAAAAATTATAAACTCAATGTTAGACCTTTTAGTGGCGAAAGAAATCAAGAGAGGGTGAATTAATTTCTCAAAACTTTTGTAAATTAAAATTTTTATAAATAAAATTGAGAAATCTAAACAATTAATTTTAGAGTGTAGGTTAGTGAATAGAAATAAACAATTAAAGACAAGGGAAAGAGAAACAGACTCAATGATTTAGAGAGGTTCGACCTTAATTGCCTACGTCCTCTACCTTGGCCTCACTTACCTCAGATTTCCATTATTTATTAACTTGAATTGTTTACCTTTCAAGGACAAGGTATAACCTTTACACTCCTTATCTTTCAAGGCTAAGATGAAAACCTCTACCCTTTATCTTTTGTGGCTAAGATAGAACCCTCTCTCACTACTTTTGAAGGCTAAATAGAAACCTTCTCTACTTTTCAATGGCTAAGTAGGAACCTGCCCTTTTTACAAAGATTTGAGTTTAAAAAAATAAAACCTCTAAAGGTTAGGTGTTTACAAGAGTTTTGGCTTAAGAAAGATATGTATCTAAAGATACAAAATGACGAATACAGTGATAAGAAGATTTAATCTTATACAAAGATGAACTACTTAGCAAAACTGATGGAAAAGAGGAAAGATATGACTCTAAGCACAATCTCTTGGTTCTTCCTATTGTTGAAGGTTTTGGAGAGGCTTATTTATAGCCTTGATCATGATTATAGCTATTGAGGATAACTGGTGAAGGAATATAGCTGTTGGAGCCTTCAAAATGTCATTTTCCATTATTCCCTATGCCTCTGTATCTATACAATTAAGTGGCTATTGATACATTGTGTTTAACAGTCTATAATATGACTATCAAATAGTGCTATATCGATACAAAATGGTCTGTCTCAATACAGAACAGTGCTGTATCAATATAGAATTATTTGTCTCGCTATATGAATAGTGATTTCTATATTTTAAGGTTATTTAGTTACTGCCAAGTACTGTATCAATACCCACACATAATGTATCAAAACATTTATATGAAAATCAACTTTAAGAGGTATTTCGTGACTTTAAAATATGTAAAACTTATCTAAAAAGTGTTTTATATAAAAATATGTATTAAGAACACATTAGCGAGTGCTTGAAGGAGTTAAAACACATTCTTGTATTTTTCAAAGTGTTTACAAAATATTTCATGTAAAAATACTAATCTTAAAAATATTTAAACTCAAGCTAATTAAACTTAAGTTTTAGTTATATCAAAACTGAGATTAATTCAAAGCTAATATGGCTAACAATCTCCCTTTTTTGATATATAAAAACTGAAAGTGAATTTGCTCGTAAAACACCCCTTAATCTTTTAAAGCTTTTCAATAAAACCGCCTTAATAAAAGCGTTATGAAATGGATTTTTTGAGATTTTATAAAAGGGTTTTGAAACACTTAGCAATGGCATTTTTGGTCATATTTGGCTTCAAGAGTACCAACATAAAATATTAAGGATTTCAATAATATAAATAATGTAAGCACATATGAAATCCTCCTATTTACTAGCATAAACATATATATATAAATAAAGTACAAGCAAACAAATAACCCCTAAAACTTTCCCCATTTTTGGAATAACAAAAAGATAAAAGTAAACTAATTCAAAGCTAAGGGACTCATTTTAACAAGATTTCTAGAAGGTATATTAAGTATGAAACATTTAAGAGCATGTATACCAATTATTGAGAAAAGATATGTATTTAAGTCCTAATGTGTAGTTCATCCAATTTTTGTATTCTTTTATAGTCATTTAAGCATATTTGAGAGATAGAACATACCAATTATTAAAGTGTTTTAAGAATTATTAATCCAATTGGTGTTTAGATGACAATAGATACAAATTTTGAATTTTTAGTACACATGCACAATATAATAGTGCCATATGAAAGGTTAAAAAATTTCAAGAAAAACATAACAAACTTCCATAGGTTAGAAGATCATTTGCTCGTTTATGATATGTTAATAAAATCATTTGAGCAAACATTCAATCAAAGAACATGCTTAGATATGAGAATTATGCACTTAGACATGTTCAAAGATTCATTAAAAGCAAACATTTTAAGCATACATTACATACTAGAATACCAATTATATATATAATTGACTCATGTATATCACTAAACTTAATGCTAAAGGATAAGAATTTAATAACATTTCTTTAATGATTACCTCAACCTTACCAAACTTTGATGATATGCTCATTATAACTTGGAGGATCATCATTTCTAGTGTTTGAGCATTCCTTGATGGTTTTGGTTTGATTTGAAGAGGTTGCATGCTTAATTTTCTTCCTTTTGCTATGCAAATGTTCATCTTTCAAGGATGGATTTATCTCCATGAACCTGGCAAAACTTAAAAACAATCTTGGCAAAAGATAAGCATCAGAGGTATAAAGATTTTAATTGTAAAAGAATACTTAATAAGTTTAGGTTTTGTTAGGAATGAAAGATGTTCAACGAGCTTAATGACATTTTGAAATAAGTGATACCAAATATTGATGAATAAAGAACATTAAGTGTATACGGTACCAATTATTGCAAAAAAAAAATAATGATGTATAAAAAATTTTATATTTTTGAGCATTATGAGGTAATATGAGCACTTAATGTATTTGATCTGTGAAACACTCATCAATGAATCACATATGATATTTAAGCATGTGATGAGTTAGGAAACAATTTTTATCAAGGTTTAGAAATCATAAAAGTGAAAACTCATTAAGGAGACCAATTTTGCATTTAAGAGCCCAAAAAGCACGAAATTGGCCAATATTCACTAGTTGTGTCAATACAAGGGGCTTTTGTATCGATACACGTAGTAATGTATCGATACAAGCTGGGTTTTTGTTTATTGTATTAATACAGGGCTCTAAGTATCGATACATGCCTTGAGTTTTTTGAAAAATGCTTAGAAAAATAAGTAATTTGGCATTCCAAAATCCATGATTTTATATTCTAATGTAAACTTTTGATTTTAAACATTTGAATATCATATTAATAATCCAAGTTTGGATTAGAACAACTTTTGAAATCAAGTTTCAATGAATTAGCCTATTTGGTCACATAAGTAAGCTAATATGCAACTAAAAGATTTTCATTCAAACCACATATGCATAAGTTTAAAAAGTATTTTCAATGTTTACCAAACTTGTTTGAGCCATAAATCAAAAACTTATAACATAATCAAACATCCTAAGTTTTATGCAAGCATAATTGAATATAAAGCATTAAAGAGACTTAAGAACTTGCTAGTGCATGTTTATGCTATCATATCTTATAAGTAAGCTCTATATGCTCCCCTTAAGGATATGCATGTAATTTAGTCATGCAATTAAGCTTCTAAATGACTTATGGCATGAAGTTTATCAAAATCAACCTTCTATGTATAAATCATTCTTAAATTATGCTTCACAACAACATTTCATAAATTGATTTAACATATTATCATTAAGAACTAAATCATCAAATACATGCACATTTAAGCTCATAGTTGCTCAAGATGTAACACATGAATTTTCATTAAACCCATTTATTAAAAACAAATATTTTTTTTAAATTCAATAAAGCATTAATAATCACAACATGAATAACTAATACATATATCAAAGTTTTAAAGCTTACAGGTTACCCATCGTACTTCTTTATGTGTTTAGAGCATCCATTTGTATTGTGTTGCTCCTTATTGCTCCAACACACCTACAATAGACTTTCACTTGGTTTTTAGTACCCAACTTGCTTTGGGTCCATGAATGTTAGTCTTAAAGACTCTTGTTCCCTTAGGAACCCATACTTGCCTAACTTTAAATTATGTCCTTTTCTTGATAAGACAAGTATGCAAATTATGACCATAAAAATTGCATGTCATATAAACCTGAAAAGATTTATCCATAATGATTTTCTTTTCTTGTTCCAAGCTTTCAATCTTTCTTTTCAAATCAAAATTGACTTTATCTAAAATTTTAATTCTTAGCTTGGAGTCATTAAAATCATTTTTCAAATCTTTGTTTTCATTCTCTAAAACAAGTTTTGGTTTCAATAGTAAATCATTTTTACTTTTTAATTTTGAAATCATTTTTCTTATGTTTAGAGTTCATTTCCTCAAACTTAACTATAAGATCATCAAATGCATCTTGTAACTCATTAAATGTATAGGAATTTAAATTTGAAGAGTTTGAGGTTACCTTGGGCTCATCAAAAGCCATGAAACAAAGGTTGCCAATTTAGTCTTCCTTGGAGTCATCATCATTGGAAGAGTCACATCACTCCAAGTTACTACAAATGCCTTTTTCTTCTCCTTTTTCAACACTGGGCAATCGGATTTGACATGGCCTAATTCGTTGTAATTGTAGCATACCACCTTGTTAACCTTTTTAGATTGGAATGATTTGTCCTTATCTATCTTCATTAATTTCTTGGCAAATATGATCATCTCCATATCTTTACCATCTTCATCATCGTTATCCTCTTCCTTACTTATGGAAGCCATCAATGCAACTCTAACTTTTCTTGGTTGCTCCTTTCAATGATTTATCTTCATTTCATATGTGAGGAGTGATCTGATGAGCTCATCTAAGATAAGAAGATTGAGATCCTTTGACCCCTCAATTGTAGTCACTTTAACTTTCCATGACTTAGGAAGGCTATTCAACATTTTCTTGACCATCTCCTTGTTGGGATACACTTTTTTGAAACCCTTCAAACATTTACAATATCCGTGAATCTATTGGACATCTCTTTGATGCTCTCCTCGAGTTTCATCTTGAATATCTCATAATCAAAAGTGAACATGTTTATGTTGGACTCTTTGACTTGATTGGTCCCTTCATGTGTGATAGCCAACTTATCCCATATCTCTTTGGCATTATCACACAAAGACACCCTATTGTACTTATT